>JAVKPL010003482.1:0-19870 GCA_032173675.1 Gastrolobium villosum
ATGAAGGGGGAGCTATCTCAGCAATCACAGCCAGGTCTTCATCTGCAAGGTATGGATCCAGCTTGTTCCATCTACTTTCCCTTCATTGTTGAGGCAATCAGCTATGGTCCAGTTACTGACATCTTCTGGAAGAGGAATAACAGTTCTATCTGTAGTCTTCTTTATCCCATGCAGCCAACTATTCTTCCAGAAACTGGTTCTTTGCCCATCTCCAATCAGCACTCTTGACCCATCACAAACCTTGTTCCAGGTTCTACACACTCCTTTCCAAGTGTTGAGACATTCTTCCTTTTGCTAAGGGAAGGAATGATATCATTTCCCACCTTGTACTTGCTGCGCAGGACTTGAACCCAAAGGGAGTTTCTATTAGTCAGGAGACCATGCCCAATTTTCATGGCAAAAGCTTTGTTGACCAGAGACTACTCCGAAAGCCAAGACCTCCTTCAGTTTTTGGTTGACAAATTGTCCTCCATCCCACCAAATGCATTTTCCTCTTGGTCGAGTTGGATCCCCAAATAAAACTTCTAGTTAGTTTTTCCACTTCATTACATAAACTGGCTGGGAGAGTTGCTGTTTGCATGGATAAGCAGGCAATGCTTCTAAGACCGATTTGGCAAGAGTAGCTCGGCCTGCTAGGGACAAGGATCGCTGATTCCAAGTAGAGAGACGGTTATGGACCCTATCAATTACATGGTTGAAAGTACGTTGAGACACTCTTTTATGGAATAAAGGAACACCCAGATATTTTCCCAAATCTGCAGTGAGCCCAACTCCCAAGCAATCGCTCAGCTCCTTGGCTTTGTTAAAGCCCACATTTTTGGAGAAGAAAACTCTTGTCTTATCACAGCTCACCTTTTGGCCCGATGCCTCAGTGAAGATTTTAAGCACCTGGTTGATGATGTGGGCTTGATCCAAAGAAGCTTCCGCACAAAGGATTATATCATCTGCAAAAAGAGGTGAGAAATAGGAGGGGCTTCTTGTTCAGAATGATAGGTTTCCAAGCTTTGGTATCAACAGCCATTTGGATCACATGAGCCAGCCTCTCCACACACAGGACAAATAAATAAGGGGATATGGGGTCCCCTTGTCTAATGCCCCTCTCAGGTTTAAAGTCCCTGGTTGTAGATCCATTCCACATGACATTCATGGTACTGGAAGAAATGCAGTTGAACAACAAGTTGACCAGATTACTAGGGATCTCCATGTCAGTCAGGGTTTCCTTGATAAACTTCCAACTCAGACGGTCATAAGCCTTCTCCAAGTCCACCTTGATCATCATCCACCCCTTACCACCTCTCTTGTAATTCATAGAATGGATAATTTCCTGAGCAATAATAATATTGTCAGTACTATGTCTTCCTCTAATGAAACTGCATTGATTAGGAGTGATAAGTCTAGGCATAAGCTCTCTCAACCTATCTGCAATCAGTTTAGTAATGGCTTTGTAAGTGACATTACAAAGACTGATTGGCCTGAACTCCTTCATGGATTCAGGGTTGTCTTTTTTAGGGATAAGACATAAAAGAGTCTTGTTAATCTCTTTGACTTTCCTTGGATCATTGAAAATGTCAGTAATCAGGTTACAAACAGAGTTACCAACATTATGCCACTGGGATTGAAAAAAGACAGCTTGAAGACCATCAGGGCCAGGAGCTTTAAACTTCCCCATCTTGAAAATAATACTTTTGATTTCCTCATGACTAGGGATGGCAGCCAACTTCTCCCTTTCCCTATCAGATATAGAAGGGAAAGCACCCTTGAGGGGAAACTCACCATCATCCTCCTCTCCAATCGAAAAAAGCTCCTCATAAAAGCTAACAGCCAAGTTAACTAACTCATCTTTATTAGCAATCCAATCCCCTTGGTTATTCTTCAGAGTCAAGATTTTATTTTTCCTCCTCCTACTGATGGTTGAGGAGTGGAAAAATTTTGTGTTTCTGTCCCCAAATTTCAACCAGTTGCATCTGGACCTCTGGAACCACTCCACCTCCTCTCTAATCAGGATGGCTTGCAAGTCCTTCCACAAATCCTTCTGAAGCAGTTCGGTATTATGATCAAATCTGCCAAACTTGTAGTTGTCCAGCCCTCTAAGTCTAGCATAAATCTTGTTTTTCAGCTTTATGTTAGCTCTGTACACATTCTGATGCCACCACTTAGCTTCAATTTCAAAGTCATCTCTAGCCAAAGACCAGTTATCAAACTTCTCCCAGCTATTTTTAACCACATCCCCAAAATCCTCCATAGTTAACCAAGAGGCCAAAAACCTGAAGGGCTTAGCTTCCAAAGGAGGCCTGCTGTCAGTTTCTTTTACAATGAGGAGAGGTCTGTGATCAGAGCTAAAATAAGGAAGATGGGTCACAATTCTGTCAGGCCAGGAGTTGCTCCAGAGATCATTAGAGCAGGCTCTATCCAATCTTTCTTGAAGCTTGCCTCTTCTCCAGGTGAAACTGGGCCCTTTAAAACCAAGGTCCAACAGGTTACACTTTCTCAAGCACTGCTGCATATCCTCCACACTCCTCCAACAAACCTCCTTGCCCCCAATCTTCTCAGAGAAACAAAGAATGGAGTTAAAGTCCCCAACAGTGATCCACGGCCCATTTATATTCTGAGCTAAACCTTCCAGCTCCATCCAAAGAGTTTTCCTAAGCACTTTGTTAGGACTCCCATACACAAAAGTAACATAGTCAAACTTAGCATCATCCACATAAAAAATTCTAGTATGAATGAATTGATGATGGCTACAAAGGATATCAACTTTCACATTCCTATCATCCCACATCAGCCAAATACCACCTGAGAACCCTATTGCTTCCTGTTTGAAATGATTAGGGAACCCAAGCTTATTGATAATTTTATCACCTCTAACCCCACTGATTCTAGTCTCCAGGAGGGCTAGGACATTAAACCTGAATCTGAATTTCAGATCCTTTATGAGTGCAGGGAACTCTTTCTTTCCCACACCCCTACAATTCCATGCGCACACAGACATAAAAAAAAACTAATAATAGAGGAGCAAGGCCCTAGCCAACCTGATTACAGGTTATTGCTATAGGTGTTCACACCCCCCATGTCCAATAGGACCTTATCACAGTCTTGCTCTTTCTCATAAAGAGAAGCAGTTTTCAACAAGGAAATAGTAACATCACCTTTAGCCTTGACTTCGGTTTGCCTCCCTTCCTTAAGAGCACCATCATTAGGAATTGAAGGTTGCCTCTCTTTATCTTTAGTCTTCACCACCTTGTAATGCCCTCCTAACACAATGTTAGGTGATTGGTTCTCATTTCCTTCATCACGAGGACTTTGAGCTTTAAAGTTGACATTCTTCCCATCCATAGGACTGGTCCTGTCTTTACCCTCCTTAACTGCATCTTTCTTAAGGTAATTCCCCTCCAGTTTAGGTTTCTTTTTTCCCATATCCCTAGGCTGCTCTCCTTTGCTGCCATCACAGGTGACCTGCTCTTTATCTCCTCTGATAGAACCTGAGGTCCTGGCCACCAAGTTGGGAGCTGGCTCCACATACTGGATTTTCTCCAAACCAGATTTGTTGCCTGAGGAGTTCCCTTTAGGGCTCTCCATTTTCTTAGACAAATTCTTCTTCACAGAGTTTGGATTCCCTGGGCTACTAACAGTTGCCTGAATCGGAGGCCCAGCTTTAGGTTTTTTCCCCCATGGTTTCTTCTGAACAACCATCCACTTCCCAAATGCTTCTTCCTCCTTATGGTCACCAATTCCTTTACTCTGACTGTTACTAGTAGCAGCTTCCTTGTCTTGAGTTTTGATTTCTTGACTCTTATTCTGGTTATGTTTCTCATCACAACCATCTTGCCTATGCCCATAGAGGCCACACTTAAAGCAGATGAGATGCAACCCTTCATACCCAACTTGATAGGATTTACCCCAAATCTTGAATTTCGAGAGAACACTCTTTCTCAAGTCGATTTCCACACAAATCCTGGCAAATCTTGCCCTCTCCGTGATATTGTCTTCTCCCATCTCATTCCTTCTCAGGGAGTTTCTATCTATTTTCAGCGTTCTACCCAAAGCATTCCCAATTTTCCACAGCTTTCTTGTTGTGTAGAACTCCAGAGGAAGCCCAGGGACTCTAACCCAAACAGCTAACTTTCTAAAGCTTTCGTCATAGGGGTCGAATAACGGACGCCACCTCTGGACTACTACATAGTGGTCCACAACCACCCAAGGACCTTCTTCTAAAACATGCTTGTAATCGCTGTCATCTTGGAAACGAAAAACCAGATGGCCATTATCAAGATCTACCATATCATATGAACCTCTCAGACTCCACATTTTCAACAATCTAGCAACTAGGAAACGAGCTCCTATGCGCTTACCTAGAAGTTTTACAATCAGGGCCTTCTCCCACTGTTTGCAATCCTCCTTGTGTTCAGCCATGTCAAACTTGATCGAAGGGCACAGAGGGTCATCTTCCTCTTCCTTCTCCATTTCGTCAAGAAAGTCCTCTTCCGCTTCTTCTCTCCGCTGGATAGTCATCCAGTTTTCTTCTTCACTCTCGTAGCCATTAGTTACTCCATTCAGATGCAGCAATTTCTCCTTGTATGACACAGCCTTGGTGCCCTGACCTGCTTTACCTTCTAAAGGGATCTTCTTGCTGCTTTCGATGGCATCGCTAGGGATAGCTCCTCTGTCCAGCCCTTCCATCCTAGCTTCCGTGGAAACCCCCTCCATCCTTACTTCCGTGGAGACCCCATCCAGAGAAATTTCTACATGGTTGGAACCATTTTGAGCCAGAGGAACGATTTCCTCCTCCGAGCTCCGAGCATCCACCTTCAAGCACTCATTGCTTTCCTTCTCGCTACCACTCGTCCCTCCTTTCTCCCCAAACCGCTCTCTCTCCCTGGACCTCTCTCTCTCCCTCTGTTTAGATCTTGCCATCCTCTCGGTGAACAGTAAACCCTAGTAGAGTTCTCCTTCAAACCCTAGCAGAGCTCTTTTTCACTCTCATCTTTTTCCTTTTCACTCTCACCGTTTGATACATGGATACATAATTGGCTTCAAAGAAGTAAAAGTACATAGACAAATTGAACCCTGAAATGAAGGATATTGTAAAGAAATAGACTGAAAAATGAAGGCTATTGTGGAATGTTTCATCTCCAAAAACAGTAAAAAATGACCAAAACTACATTTCTATATGTTTGAATATGGACAAAACTGCCCCATCTCCTCACTCAAATCTTTTGGAGTCTCTCTCATTTCCCTGAATTGCTCATTATATCACGCCTCAAAAGCTTCCATTTTTCTTTGGCGTTCACCTTAACCCTTCAACAAATTCGAGCCCTTCTGTCACGACCCAAAATTATTACTATGTTGTCACTGGCGCGCGTGGTCTACTATTACATTCTAGCAGGACTTAATAAGTAAAAGAAATAAAATCAAATTAAACAAATTTCGTCAACCAGAGTCTCCCCAAAGTATCGACATCTCTGAATGTAACCAGTATCCAAATTCATCCATAATCAACACACAACATTTAAATTGGAAATTTAATTCACAAGCACATCATGTCCATAAAACATGCCTTCTTATAGTTGCAAAACAATTGGAGTCCAGGACAATTCCAAGAAAACTCCTAAGGATCAGAGATAAACCAAAAATGTTCAAGGAGAATAGAATCAAACAGTAGACCTCTGAATACGAGTAGCGGGTGTAAATGTGTTAGGCTAGGCGACCTAACCTATATTAGACCAAACTTGTATATTAAAAAAAATAGAATAGGCCTATGCTTTTAAAAAAATCTATTTAGAAAACAGGCTTTTTTGTATATGTTGGCCGGCCTATATTTTAAATAAAATAATTATTTTAATAATTTTGAATAATAAAGTAATATTATTTTAGTTTTCTTTTAATTATTGAATGTTAAATAGACTTAAACAGGTTAACAGGCCAATGTCAATACTTTTATTTTTTAAATATAGGACAAGCCAGATTAATAATTTTGGAACTTACACGGACTAATAGGGCAGGCCAGACACAATATTTTTTAGTAATGGAATGGGATGGGATGGGTTGGTCCGCCTTTTAGTAATGAATTGAAAATATTAACTTCAATTCATTTAAATAATAATTTTTTTTAAAAAACATTAAAAAATTTAATTTTATGAGCTTTATAATATTATTTAATTTCTATCCATACTCTGTTTATTTATTTATTTTCAATCTCAAACTTAAATGCTTGTTAATATATAGTTTCTATGCAGAGCAATCAATATATGTTGGTGTGTCTTATTTTATCTTTAAGAAAACAAAAGTAAAAGAAATTCATCTTTGCCTCCATTTCAGGAATAACATTTTTCATAAATTAAGTGCTTTCTTTGTCATCTTTTGTATAGGAGGACTGAAATAAAAATGTTAGATATCACAAAAGTTTAGGATGATAAATGAAACATTCTTGCTACCTTATATTTTTTTTTTTTTAAAAAAAATTGACCAACAGGTTGACACTCTCGATCCGCAAATTGACCCATTTGATCAACCCGTCTTCGTACGACAAATCGTGTTAGATAAGCATAAATATATAACCCAACCCGCAAAATTAAGCAGATTAATTAAACAAGTTGACTCGATGGCTCTGTACTCTTACATCACAAGAAAAAAAATTATTGAGTCGCCCCCCTCTGTACTCTTATTTCACAAGAATTTAGATCTCCAAATTAAATAAATAAATAAAGCAATTTCTTACTTTTTAAAGGCTTTCATTCATATTGTTAACAATAATTTCTTGAAATAATTAATAAAAAAGTTCTACAAATATCATTACAATAATTAATAATAAATTAAACAATAATAGTTATAAAGTATATAAATCAAATAATCGTATAATAGAATGACGAAAATATTTTCTAAAAAGATGCAATCATTAGCAATATTTATTGGGCAGTGAAAATAATTGGCAAAATTTTTTGAAGTAGGTAATGATTAAGAATCTTATGCATAAGGAAATGTAAAAATTAAGACTTATGACACCCATGATATACCAATCTTAAGGCGGCTATCCTGTATCCAAAAAAAAAAATTAGATGGCTATCCTAAATTCATTATGTTAATTAATTAATAATCATAAAGTATTTATTTTGCACGTTTTAAAATAAATTACAAAAGGAAGATAGTTTAATTAGCTAATTAATTCTATTTTTCTAGTTTAATTAATTAATTTTATTTGTTTAATTAGCTAATTAATAATCATAAAGTATTTAGTAAAAGTTGACGAATTATAAACAGGATTAAACGAGGTACAAGCCCAATAAGCAATCTTAAAAATTGATCAGTGAGTACTTGACTCCTATGAGACTACTAAATGCATGTTTTAAAATAGGGAAATTATAATCTTATGTGAAATAATACATCTCTCTCATTTTACACTCACATAAAAGATGTGTCTCTTTTTCCTTTTTTTAAAAATTAGTGGACCCTACTTAATTTATCTCACAACATGAGATAACTTCTCTCATATAACATGCATGAGAGAAGTAAAACCCTTTAAAATAACGAGTCACAAACCTCAAAGGTATAACTCAGTTGGCAACTGAACTTCCAAGGATTTACTTGGGTCAGCGGTTCAAATCACGTCTTAAGCAAATTATTGAAAAATCTTTGGGGTTGAGAGGACTTGCCTCGCTCCGATAAGGGGGGATTAGTCTCATATTCCTGCACACCCGCTGTTCCAATGAGGAGGTTAAATGGGGATACCCTCAAGGTTATAAAAAAAAATAGCTTACACTCAAAATGATTACTAATTTTATCACTCATACCCAAGATTAGCAGAAGGTGTGACAAGAGCATGAAAGCCCACCTTTCAATCTGGACTCAAAGGAAAAGATTGGGAACCAATTATTCAAACTCAAGAGGACTGATACGAATAAGATTAAATGTATGAAAACAAAGATTAGAAGGAATAAAGAGATTAGGAGTTCTTTCAATCAAAAGCAACCAACAACCATTAATTCAAATGGTAAGGAATTTTTTTTTCTCTTAATCATAAGTCTTGAATTTGAGTCATAAGAATGAAAGAAATAGTTTTGGAAACAGACTTGGATTAAAAAATTGAAAAGAATGAAAAACAATTAAACGTAAAAAGAGAGCGAAAAACCAACTGTTGTTTGCAACTTGTGTGAGATGAATTTGTGTTCAAAATAAATAAACCAAAAAAAATAAAATTAAGAGAACTCACAGTAAGTGTGTGTGATCAATTGTGTTCAAAACAAATAAACCACAAAGAGCAAAATTAAGAGAACTCACACTAAGAAGATTGAATAATCAAAACAACAATCAATGTTGTTTCCTTATGACGATTTGTCCTTTTTATCAATGCATGCCCAAAGGCACTGGAGAATCGTCTCCCAAAATAGAATGAAATTTATCTCAAGAACAATGATCATTGATCAAGAGCCTCGTCGGAAACAAGAAGATGCTTGAATAATCGTAGTAGAATAGGAGGATGCAAATGTATATGAATGTGCTAAAAAATAGTAGAAAATAAAAGGTGTAAAGTCACAATTTGAATTAATGATGAAATGACACATCATTTCAACTCAAACCTTTTATTCATAAACCGTCCAGCACGTGTGGATCAACGGGTAAGCAATTGTTCTAGCTTAACTAGTGATCTTGACTTCGAGTAATCGATGAACCAATGGATAATATAAAAATAAAAAAAAATAAAAATAAAAGAAAGTAAAAAAAAAAAGTCTTATTGTCAAAGAACCTTGGAATACACAATCCCAAAAGTTAGCTCGAACGGTGGGAGAGCGCAAGGACTTATAAAGGCCACATTAGTTGCCCATACAACCAATGTGGGACTATATATCTCAACACGCCCTCTCACACGAGAGCCCATTGGGCTTGAAGGGTGAACAACATACAAGCCCACCTACATGTGGAAATTCCACTACAAAGAAAGTGGGAGACGGTGAGATTTCGAACGCTTTGATACCATGTCAAAGAACCTTTTGATACACCACCCCAAAAGCTAGCTCAAATGTGAGAGTGTCCAAGGCCTTATAAAGACCATATTAATTGCCCATACAACCAATGTGGAACTATATGTCTCAACACTTATGCGGAAGACAAAATTCTAACACCAACACCATTCAATTCAATGATTCCTATATATACTCTTAGAGGTACGCTGGCATTTCATCCAGCACTTTGAGCATGCATGGCTAATATCACATGAGTGTAGTGCCAACTTAACTCAACCTTTAGTATTCTACACACGTGGATAAATTCAAGCTCTTATGCTTTTGTCCTTTCGGTTGTCAGTTAGTTATACTATCCCAATGGAAATTCATTTCTGGTTCTTGTTTCTCCTTGTTTAAATGGTGAAAATTACCATACCTAGTTTAGAGCCATAAAAGATGGCACTACGATCCAAAAATAAACTAGCTTTTGTTGATGGAAGATTTGAGGGAAAAAAACCATTCTAAAAATTTTGGACAAAAGAATTGACCAGTTAAAGTTGATTGGATAAGTTTTACCAAAGTAATGCAGTCAAACATGTCACATATGCTGACGGGACTAGTCCCGTCACTGATACTGACGGGACTCGTGCCACGTCAGCGCCACGTAGACAGTTCAATTACCGTAAAACTTCGGAAAACCATAACTTGTGACTCGAGTATCCAAATCAAATGATTTTTTTTTATTTTACATAAATTTTCGAGATATACGTAATGACACCTCATTTGGCATATTTTATCTCCCACAAACATAGTTTGAAGATCTTCTGGATTTAAACGCTCTTGTGATTGTGTGATTATGGTACAATTGGTACAAATTCAAACTATGTTTGTGAGAGATAAAATATGTCAAATGAGCTGTCATTGCGTAGATCTTGGAAAGTTACGTGAAATAAAAAAAAATCATATGATTTGGATACCCGAGTCACAAGTTATGGCCTTCCGAAATTTACGATAACTGGACTGCCTATGTGGCGCTGATGTGGCACGAGTCCCGTCAGTATCATTGATGGGACTAGTCTCGTCAGTACATGTGACATGTTTGACTGCATTACTTTGCTAAAACTTATTCAATGAGCTTTAGCTGAGCAATTCTTTCGTCCAAAATTTTTAGAATGGTGCTTTTGCCAAGATTTGATATTCTATATCATGATGATCCCATGTTCATCACGAGAGTTAGGTGCAACACTATGATCATTTTCTGTATTGATAAATCCATCTCATAATTGATATCATAATTAGTGATGTGGATCGACAAAGCTATTGATGTCTAGAATGACATGAAAGAAAGGTTTTCCTTGTCGAATGTTTTTCGTAATTTGGATCTTGAAAATGAAATTGTAAAGAATCTTAGGATATACCATCTCAAAAGTTAGCGCAAAAGGTGGGAGTGTCCAAGGTCTTATAAACTCCATATTAGTTGCACATACAACCAATGTGAGACTATATATCTCAACACGTCCCCTCACACGAGAGCCCATTGGGCTTAAAAGAGTGGATGATGTAACAGACCCAACCTACCTGTGCTAAGAGAGCCCACAAGAGAAAGTGGGGGACGGCGAGACTCTGATACCATGGAAAGACCCTTGGGATACACCAACCCAAAAACTAGCTGAAAGAGTAGGAATGCCCAAGGCCTTATAAACTCCACATTAGTTGCACATACAACCAATGTGAGACTATATATCTCAACAGAAATACTCAATTGCAGCAAGGAGACTTATCGGTCACCCATTACTTCACACAGTTGAAAAGCTTGCGGGACGAGATGGGTAGTCTTGAAACAATTTCATCATGCAGGTGTCAACCCGCTTTCAACCGTGGTCTGGTAAACCAACCAAGTAAACCAAGTTACAGAAAAATCAATGTGACGCTTATCATGATCCAGCAGTGTTTCATAGGCTTGTTGGACGCCTTCTCTACCTTATACTACAACCAGGTCCAACATTAGTTATGTTGTACTTGTACAACAGCTTAGTCAAGTCATACCCAAGCCTATGCAGATTCATTATTAAGCACCTCTTTGTGTCCCTTGATATCTGAAAGGGTCAGCTCCAGAAACACGAAAAATTGCTATTGATTGGGATTAGAACTCGATGTATGAAGAGTTTAATACTTTGGATGAAAAGCACTTTAAGGAATTAGACCATATCATGCATTATAAAACTAAGATCGTAAAGAATTTCAATAAAAGAGGTCAAACCTAAACACTTAATTAACCGAAGGAAATATAGTCTGGAAGATAATAGTAATACTCCCCTTTGATTAGAAAAACTGCACCTTTTGTACCATTTGTACCACCATACTCCATCAAGCTTTTAAAGGAAGCAGAAACTCTTCGTTCATACATTCTTTGACTCGCATCAACCAAGATCGAAGCTTGTCTTGGTGCACAAAAGACTTATCTAGAACCACAACCTCCTCTATTTTTTTTTAGCCAGAGCCACTTCTAGCCTAGTAACCTTTGCTGCATTAACTTCTCCCTCGTGAGGTTATATATATATATATATATATATATATATATATATATATATATATATATATATATATATATATATATATATATATATATATAGAGAGAGAGAGAGAGAGAGCTAGAATCATTTGACACTAGTGTCAAATTTCAAATTTGACACATCTGGGGCCATTAGATAAAAAAAAATCAACGACTCTGATTTGGAAGCATGTGACACCATTGATTTTTTTTTTATGTAATGGCTTTCTGATGAGGTGTCAAAGGATCGATCCTACCTCATATATATAGGGTTTTATTAATCTCATGTTAAATGAGATAAGTTATCTCATGTCATAGAGATATATTTGTGGGTCCACCACTTGAAAAATAAAAAGAAAAGAAAAGAAGAAGGTGACACAGTTATCGAAAGGTGTGTAGGAGATAAACTTATCATATGTAGCATAAGAGTAGTTTTTTCCCATATATATATATATATATATAGTTTTATTAGTGTTATGTAACATAATGTAAGTGTTGTTTATAACTTTCACATTAAAAAAGAGAGAGAAAGTGGAATGATGAAAGAGAAAGAAAAATATGTGGACTCCACCTCTTTAATATGTGT
The DNA here is from genome assembly GCA_032173675.1 of Gastrolobium villosum. Taxonomy (NCBI): domain Eukaryota; kingdom Viridiplantae; phylum Streptophyta; class Magnoliopsida; order Fabales; family Fabaceae; genus Gastrolobium; species Gastrolobium villosum. Next base: position 12,071 of record JAVKPL010003482.1, read on the forward strand.
GTAGGAAAGTGAAGTTATATTATGTTAAATGATAAACATAAAACACACACACACATATATATATATATACATACATAAGGATTTTCATTTCCTCCTTTAACATAACACAACAAACTTTCCTACACACACAACATTTTGTGGGGCCCACATATTTTAAAACAAAAGAAAAAAGAAAAAAATATGGCACGTAAAACGAATCTCTATAACATTACACAATCATTTTTCCTACAACATAATAAACATAAAACCCTATATATAAACCTCCAAGATTCACTCCAAAAGTGGCTCCACCATCTGAGTCTTATGTCTCATTGCATCCTCCATCATGCCATTCACTGTATCTTCCACCAAGCACCCTCTTGGTTGTCCTAGTTGTCTCTCAAATTTGTAAGGGCGGGCTAGCACTGGTTTTAGTTTGCCTTCTCCAGATATAGTTGTAATAATGTAAGGTATCAATCGTTGATTCGTTGTGTGTGTCACTTTTGTCATTAATTATGCAAAAAAAAGTCCCCTTTGCGAAAGCTAACCCCACCAGCGGAAATGTTTTTTGTGTTACAGGACCGCCCAATGATTCTATGTTCCCTCTCACAACATTAATTTTCACTTTTCCTTTTTACCCCTGCTATTTTTTCTCTTTCCTAATTTTACCCTCCAATTTACACTTAAGGACCACCTAAAAAATGGTGGTCCCGGTCCATACTAAATTCTCTCCCCACGAGCATGGATATTCGTACAAAATTAGCTCTGGTGGTGTATACGTGTGCTTTATTCAAATTGTTGCTTTTCACTTTGTTATATGTTATTTTCTATAAGAGAAGAAAAAAAAAATATCAAAATTTTCCTTGTTTAATTCGTATAATGATGTAACTAGGTTAAAATTATTCTTTTTTGTTTATCTGTTTAGTGATAGAACTTAGAAGTATTGTTTCTGCAAAAATTTTCGCAAAACCTGTTTACCATCAAGAACAAGTGGAAGCAGCTAGCGGCTTTATTTCTCAACATGCACAGCTACATTTTAATATTTCCAACGTCGTGCAACTTAAAATTTATTTTCCTATAAAAAAGTCGTGGGTTTCAATCATAACTTCCCGGTATTTTTGTTTTTTTAAATATATTTTATATAATTTTTTTAAACATTTTCAAATAAAGTTGTAAACACCAAAATAAAATTTAAATATATTGTTTAATATTTTAATATTAGTTTTCGTAAGTCATTGGCTTCACATATGACTTAGGGTAAACCTTTTTATATATTATTTAGAGAAAAAATTATATCCGATATAAGGGGAGATCATCTTACACTATCATCTTATAATAGATAGCTATAAATAACCTTATTTAAAGTGGTCGTAGAAATACTTTATATATATATATATATATATATATATATATATAGGCAAAAAGATTTGTAATGTGATTGCATGTAAGTATTGGTGTAGTCACCTAAAAACTACATCGTTTTGAGTGAGAAAAATGAAGTTTGCTTTAAAATTTAATTATAGAAAAAAGAAACATTATATTTATTTCCTCCTTTGTATGATTATGATTCTTCATATTTAATGTTTTATATTTATTTCTACTTTTGTATGGTTATGATTTCCGAAATTTAATGCTTTCACACTATAAAATGACGTAGTTTTATATGACTGCACCAATCTTTAGGTGCAATCACTTTACATCCGCTAAACTCATATATATATATATATATATATATATATATATATGTATGGAGCAGGATCCTTTGACACCGGTGTCAAATTTGAAGTTTGACACCTCATCTAAGGGTCGTTAGATCAAAAAAGATCAATGGCTCTGATTTGTAAGCATGTGACACCATTGATCTTTTTTGAGCTAATGGCTCTCTGATAAGGTGTCAAATCTCAAATTTGACATCGGTGTCAAAGGATTATATATATATATATATATATATATATATATATATAATTAGTTGTAGTTGCTTTGAGCCACAAGTTAAATGGAACCATACATGCCCAATCTTATTGAACCAGATGCCCATGGGAATCAAATTCAACAATTACGATTCCCAAACAAAGTAATATTGTTGACAGTCAGAATCTACTTTTATGTGAATTTATACCTACCTAAGCCAATATGATGTTAACAATGGCGTAATTAAAACCACAACTTACCTCAATCAGTGACTCGTGTCCATGACTTAATTAAGATAATATGAGAAAATAATTTTATATATCCTGTTATGTATTAGGCCAACGATTTAGTAAAATTAATATTTAAAATTTTAAACTATTTCTTTAAGTTATGTTTGATCGATGTCCACAATTTAGTAAAAAGTACTAGTAAGTTGTGGTTGAGATAGATTTATGACTTTTAACAATTTGTACTACTAAAAAAATTAAATTCACAATTATACAAAGATAATAATACTTGGAATCTAGTTAAACTAGCATCAACATCACATTTATTACATTTATTGTAAACTAATACACCGGAGTTCGCGATCAATGTATCCAAATATCTGGACCAGCCAAATTTTTGGTTCTGATACCACTGTTGGAAATAGTGATGTTTCAAGACCTCCGCAGAAGGTTAGTGTAACCCTAATATTTGAAGAAAAAAAAGACTTCCGTAGAAGTTGTCCTTAGGAAGGAGCATGATGTTGGACCCTATGAAGCACCGACACTTCAAAAACCCTGACGTGTCGTGTCCGACACTTCCCGACACTCTCGGACACTCCGACACTCCCCGACACTTCAACACCCGTTATAGAAATTCAAAAAAAGATTTAAAGGTTGTGTTGCGTTGAGTTTTTAGTTCCAACTGTTAGATTCATTGGATTACGATTACCATTTTATTGAGTTTAATATAAATATTTGGGATATCTTATGTTTTTTTGCAAAATTTATGAATATTACAAGTTTATATTCATTTTTTGTTAAATTATTGAATATTAAATATAATATACACTACATAAATTAAAAATATTATTTAATATCAAAACGTGTCCTAACGTGTCGAAATCTAACATTTTTTAGAATTAACGTGTCGGAGTGTCGTGTCGTATCGTGTCACGTGTCCCGTGTCAATATCGGTGCTACATAGGTTGGACCTCACACTTGAGGAGATAATATTGGAAATGATCAAGTGTGACCCCATGCAGATTTGTCGGAGTTTATTACAAGACTTAGACGGAAAGAGAGTATTATTATAAGAATAATTTTACACTATACATGTTTATAACAGATATCACGGAATTACAACTTTATTTTTTATACATGGACTCCAGGTTAAATGTCAGTTTTTTTTTTTGGATATTAGTTAAAGGGAAAAATATGTATCATTTTAAAGATGTAAAGTTGTGTCATTTTAAGAGAGAGAATGAGATAGATAAAGGATGAGAGAGAGTTGACAAAGAAAATAAAGGTGTGAGTCTCACCTCCTTGTGAAAGTGAAAAAATATAAGTTGTATCATTTAAAAGGATAAACACTTTTCCCTTAGTTATTTATTTTGTTGTAATCTTCTCATAAATAAAACATCAATTCTTACATACAAGGCCTATTAGTTTAAAAATGTACAAGGGAATGCAGTGGCAGACTGGATGGCGTCTTTTAGTTATCACTTCCAAGACTGGGATGAACATTTGTTTTTTGAACCGCCTTTAGCTTGTCATGCGTTGTTAGCTAGGGACTCCATGGGCATTTCTAGCCCTCGTATCTGTATTCTGTAGTTTTTAATTTCCCTCTGAATCAAAAAAAAAAAAAAATGTACTACTTCATTGCAATTCCACGCAACCAGTCGATTGGTCACAAATTTCCTCAACTGAGACGATTTAGCGCTTGCATTTCAAAAAGAGATTCGTGAAGATTTTCTCATCCATGTTCAGTTATAGGGACTTGATATATATATATCTCATCCATGTTCAGTTATAGGGACTCGATATATATATATATCTCATCCATGTTCAGTTATAGGGACTTGATATCGATTTAGCGCTTGCATTTCAAAAAGAGATACGTGAAGATTTTCTTATCCATGTTCAGTTATAGGGACTTGATATATATATATCTATATATATATATCTCATCCATGTTCAGTTATAGGGACTTGATATATATTTATATGGAAATATTTTTCTCAAGAGATAACTATTTCATTTTATATATTTATCGAATTTTGTGCCAACTTTTTCATTTCTTTTAAAGTGTGGACCTCACATATTTATGTCACATACATTGAGAGAACTATTTCAAACAACATGAGATTAATAACTGCCATGGATATATAGGGCGTGTTTGATTGTATTTTGATTTTTTTTTCTTAAAACTGTTTTGTAAAATGATTATGCAAACAGTTATTTTCTATGTTTTTTTTTTTTTATTTTGAAAGTTAAAAACCAAAACAGAAAATAAAAACAACTCAGACATGTTCTGTAAATTTGATTTTAAAAATAAAAAAATAGTTATAATTTTAAAACTTTTTTTACAAAACATGTCTTACCAAATAAATTTTTTTATTTTTTTATTCTGAAAACTAAAAATCTATTTTTAAAAACACTAATGAAACAGAGCCATAGTTACTCCGGCAATGACGCCTCTATTGTTCCTTTTCTAATAAATTCCTACGGTCATCCATTGATATTATAATAAAAGCTGTTTTGAGTTGTCAAAAGGGGTGGCATTTCGTTGACATTTGAGCAAAGTGAGGTCATTGAATTATCAGTCTCTTTTATATTTATTTATTTATTTATATATATATATATATATATATATATATATATGAGGAAAGATATTCTTATTATCAAAATTTTCTACTACCAACTTATTACCAATCTAATCTTCATTGGATCAAAGAGAGGGAATGCTAAAAAGTTTATGAAGAGAGAGAAAATGTTGATCCAATGGTAATTAGATAGGTAATAAATTGGTACTGAAAAATTTTGATAGTAAAAATATCTCTTATATATATATATATATATATATATAATTTTTACGTTTTATTTCGGTTTGGGTGAAAAAAACAATATGCAAAGGTAACTATGTACATTCTACATGTGACGTATGTAAAAATTTAACGTGGTAATCCATTAACGTCATAATAAAGAAAATTGCATCCGGAAAAGGATTAACAGTATGTTTACCATGTCTTCTTGTAGGGAAAAAATTATCCTTTAAAATAAATAGATCACTCACATTAGCCTTTTTTTTTTTTATTGCTCTACTAGTTTCCGGGCCTTCGCCCCAACTATGTCGGGTCCGACCCGCGTCGGTTACCTAGTATTGGCAGGTGAGTCTCCCAGCGAGGATTTTCTGCATACACAAGGTTTCGAACTCGAGTCATTGCTTAAGCGAATCCAAGTACCTTACCGCTTGAGCCAACCCCCGTTGGTACACATTAGTCTAATTTGAGGTACTAATAATCCTCCGTGAAAAGATTAGCCAACTCTGTTCGTTATATATTCCCCAATCAAAAAATAATTATCATGTTTGTGCGACCCGCGTGTATTAACCATTAATGTTGTTGAAACGTAAAGTCTGTGATGAATTGGTAGGGGTGAACAAAAACGTAAAATAATGAAACGTAAACGAAACGTAAGAGTTTACTATGTACCAAAAATAAAATAAAAATATTTAACATATTTATAACCAAAACACGCCAATACATAAGTCATCACAAATTTAAGTGCAAACATTAAAGAAAATAAAAGTTAAGTTCAAACTCAGTGATTATAATATATATTAAAATCAAAACACTTAGGTAATAAAATTATAAAGAGATCAACATCTCTAATTTAAGTCATTGGAGTCCAAGTCAATGTCATCTTCTTCATCCCCTTCTCCACTAACAAATTCACCAATAAATTCGGGAATTTCCAAATCATTCAAGTTTCTCTCTTCTTCATTTGGATCATTCAAGCCAATGGGATCTTGATCTTCTTCAACATCTTCCAAAAATGCTTCATATGTTGGTTCTACAATCCAATCAGCATCCGACTCAATATCATTAAAGTTATAATCAATTTGAGGATGCACTCTATGTTGTGTCTTGCCTCATCTTGAGTTAGCCATCACAAAAACAACATTATTCATTGTCTCCTGCTTTAAACGATTTTTTTGTGTGGACCTAAATAAATACATGAAAATAATTTAATACTAGACTAATATCATATTTTTGAAATGAAATGTAATTCATATTAAAATTATACCATCTCAAAGCACTCCAATTTCGCTCACAAGCAGAGAAATTACATGTCAAGCTAAGCACACATATAGCCAATTTTTGGAGCTTTGGAACACCATCACCACAAGATTCCACCATGCTGCTGGACTCTTGGTTTCAACTCCATCCATAGCAAAGGTAGTCCCAAAAAGACCTATACGATGCTTGAATTCCTCAAGTTGCTAACCATTCACCATCCTTTTTATACAATCATATAGTCCAACTTTTACTTCATAATCAACTTTAAATGTAGGAGAATAATGTTATTTTGGGTTAAGGTAATAGCTTATAGCATGCAAAGTCTATGAAGTTGCCTCTCCCATCTTGCATCAATGTCATCCCAAATAGGTTGATAACCGAAAAAATGAAAAGATAACAATTGAATAAATTTTGAGTTAAAAATGTCTATAAATTTGAATTAAACAAATCAATTAATAACTTACAATGAAGTTTTTTTTTAAATCCTCTTCAATCTTCTCCTTGGCATGATCCATTGCCTCGTAAATGGAGCTTATGGCTGCATCATCTGAATCAACCAACCAAAGCATTTCAATCAAAGGAAGAGACCTTATCAAACAAATCTCAACCATTTTCTAAAAGGGTTTGTCCATCACTACATTTTCAATAAGTTTTCCATCTGGTGACTTTGCATATTTTCTATTCTTTCATTCATCTAACATGGACATTCTTTTTGTAGGGAGTTTGTGGTCATAGAGGCATTTCAAAGTCAAATAAGATGTGGCAAAGTGAGTCATGGCAGGTCTAATCAAATTTTTACCACTGGTGAAGCTGTGCAATATTGGGATGATAGATGCTCTTGAATATATATGTTGTAATCTTTCCCCCTTATAAATTGTGTCTTTATGAAGGGGTATTTTTTTCTCTAAATCTTCCAGCATCAAATCATTGCAGTGAGCAGCACAAGACGTCTAATATATCTTCTTTCTTTTCTCCATCAACAAAGCCCCAACAACTTTATAATTTGCAGCGTTGTCTGTCACAACTTGTGTTGAACCATAGGTTTCCAAGACTATGCATTTGAAGTTTTGAGGATTATAAAGCACCAATAAGCTCAACATGGATGCACAACTTAGAAGATAGTGCGACAAGTTTTAATGACACAAGAAGGTCAATGCAACTTGCAAAAGTGAAAGATTATCTTGGAAGTACAAAGTCAACATCAAAGTCAAATATACAAGTGAAGAAAGAACCTAGAAGACTCAAATCATGAAGACACTCAAAGTCAAATGAAGACTTATGTTTAGAGTCTTAGGATGTATAAAGTTGAATTTATTGAGCCATATCTCTCTAGTTTGAATTTAGAATCATAAATTCATTCATAAGTCACACACACATGGAACACTGTTACATTGCTACTAGAAACATGCATTCATGTGTAAGACGTGAGAAAAAATCAAATAGGAATTAATTGGATCAAATTCAGATAAGTTTTAGGTTGTTATCACCAAATATTCTGATATGGACATTGAATATCCGGATATCAAACCTAGAATATCTGGATACTGAATTTCACGTGATATTTTTTAAAATCCAAATCAAATCTTTTTGTATCTTCTCAAAACCAACTTTCGCCCTTATACAAT
>JAVKPL010003483.1:0-20047 GCA_032173675.1 Gastrolobium villosum
TAACTTTTCTGCCGATTCTGTGCCTGTTTCAATTTTCTCTGATCATTTCAATCTGCACTGTCGTTTCCTGCACAAAATCCGGACCAAATCTTTCTTTATCGCCTACCTCAGTCCAACAAGTGGGCGTACGACACCTCCTGCCATATAAAACCTCGTATGGTGCCATACCCAGACTGGAATGAAAACTGTTATTATAAGAAAATTCCACCAGTGGTAAGTACTTATCCCAAGCATTACCCTGTTCCAGTGTGCAAGCTCTCAACATATCCTCAAGTGTCTGTATGGTCCTCTCAGTCTGACCATCAGTCTGCGGGTGATAAGCAGTACTCAGCCGGAGCTGAGTGCCAAAAGCCTGTTGCAAAGCTCCCCAAAATCGTGAAGTAAACTTCGGGTCCCGATCACTAACAATGCTAATCGGTATCCCATGGAGTCTAACAATCTCCTTTACATATAGTGTAGCCAACTTCTCTGTGGTGTAGTCTACTCGTACTGGTAGAAAATGTGCAGACTTCGTAAGTCGGTCCACAATAACCCAAATTGAATCATAACCAGCTTGAGTTCTCGGTAGTCCAACAACAAAATCCATTGAAATACTCTCCCATTTCCATTCAGGTATATCTAACGGCTGAAGTAATCCAGCAGGTTTCTGATGCTCTATTTTCACTTTCTGGCAAACCAAGCACTTAGACACGTACTCGGCAACATCCCTTTTCATACCAGGCCACCAGAACTTAACTTTCAAATCTTGGTACATTTTTGTGGCACCTGGGTGGATAGCATATTGACCCTTATGGGCCTCAGTCATAACTTCCTCTGCAAGTTCCTTGGGCACAACAATCCTGCCCTGATATAATAGTAGTCCTTGTTCATTAACAGATATGCCACTCTGGCCTTTCAAATACTTTATACTTTCATTGCGAATCTGAGTCTCTTTAATCTTCTCGTGCAGCTCGTTCTCAATCCGAGTCAACTCCATATCACACATTCTTCCTGCAAAGAAATCCGTTATTTTCATGTCACGGAATTGCTCAATCACTTCATTGTCCCACATCATCATATAAGATAAGTTTACAGACTTCCTACTCAATGCATCGGCCACAACATTGGCCTTTCCCGGGTGGTATTTCAACTCAAAATCATAATCTTTCAAGAATTCAACCCATCTACGCTGCCTCATATTCAGCTCCTTCTGATCAAATAAATATTTCAAGCTTTTATGGTCGCTGAACACAGCAAACTTCATCCCATACAGAAAATGCCTCCAAATTTTCAAGGCAAATACAATAGCAGCCAATTCTAAGTCGTGCGTCGGATAATTTTCTTCATGTGGCCTTAACTGCCTAGACGCATATGCAATCACTTTTCCTTCCTGCATCAACACGCTCCCTAAACCTTTCTTAGAAGCATCACAATATAGCACAAACTCACCCTCCGGATCAGGTAGAGTCAACACCGGAGCAGTAGTCAATTTCTCTTTCAGTAGCAGAAAACAGTCCTCACATTCCTGGGTCCACACAAAAGGAGTATCCTTTCGTGTCAATCGAGTCAACGGTAGAACCATTGCAGAAAATCCCTGAATAAATCGGCGATAATAGCCAGCAAGCCCCAGAAAACTTCTAATTTCAGTCACAGTCTTAGGTCGTTCCCAGTCACTCACCGCTTCAATCTTGCTTGGATCCACTGCAACACCACTTGCAGAAATAACATGACCCAAAAATTGCACCTCAGACAACCAGAATTCACACTTAGACGGTTTAGCATACAGTTTCTTGTCTTTCAACACCTGCAACACAGTCCTCAAATGGTCCATGTGCTCCTCTTTACTCTTAGAATAGATCAAAATGTCATCAATGAACACAATTACAAACTGGTCCAAATACGGTTTAAAAATGCGGTTCATATAGTCCATGAACACCGCCGGGGCATTAGTAAGCCCGAAAGGAATCACTTGATATTCAAAATGTCCATATCTGGATCGGAAAGCTGTTTTAGGTACATCCTCCGGTTTAATCCGAATCTGGTGATATCCGGACCGGAGATCAATCTTTGAAAATACACAGGCACCCCTCAACTGATCTAATAAATCATCAATACGCGGTAATGGGTACCGGTTCTTAACAGTCACTTTATTCAGCTGTCGGTAGTCAGTGCACAATCTCATGCTACCATCCTTTTTCTTTACAAATATAACCGGTGCTCCCCATGGGGACACACTCGGCCTAATAAAATTCTTCGCAGACAGTTCTTCAATGTGTTTCTTCAATTCAGCCAACTCAAGTGGCGACATCCGATATGGAGCCAAGGAGATCGGCCCCACACCAGGAAATAGATCAATCGAGAATTCAATCTCTCTCTCAGGTGGAAATTCCGGTATCTCATCTGGAAATACGTCCTCAAACTCATTTACAACTGGAATAGCAGAAATCTCCTCCTTTTTATCACCCACCAATCCGCCCAACAAGACATAACCCAAATCTCCAGCCTTCAAGGCTTTCACAGTTTGACTTACAGACAAATACAGAGACGGACAAACAGACGGCCTCTCGTGAGATAACAACAACCTCTTCCCGCAGCAATCAATCATTGCGCAGTTCCGAGACAACCAATCCATCCCCAAAATTAAATTGACAGAGGCCAGGGGTAAGATAATTAAATCAATGGTGTAACCCCTGCCTAAATAAGTGAACTTCACATCTTCACAGATCCAAGACGATTCACTAACCTCTCCTGTAGCAGTGGTAATACGCATCGGAGGAACCATCCGTGTTACCTTTAAGTCCAACGCCTTAGCCACATAGTCCGCCACAAATGAATGTGTTGCTCCCGAATCAAACAACACAGATAAATCAACATTAGATAGAAAAATTATACCTTTAACCAAGTTCGGAGCCTTTTCAGTACGTTGCGCATTAGTAGTATAAACTCGTCCCACCGTAGGAACAACAGCAATAGGAGCAGCAGTAGTAGTAGTAGCTGGCGGCAAGGCCTGCAGATTCGCAGCCTGCCCCGAAGGAGATGTACAATTTCTAGCAAAGTGGCCACTCTGACCACATCTAAAACAGTTCGACGTACCAGCACCACATACACCTCTGTGGTATTTCCCACACTTCCCACATTGTGGGGTAAAATATCTGTTCGAAGCACCACCACCACCATTATTTCCACCCCTCTTGAACTGACCAGGAGGCTGCCTCACATGCAACCCCCTACCTCTATTATTATTATTGAAACCTCCTCTGTTAGTATTACCAGAAGGACCAGGTGTCCTCTTAACATCTTGCTCTTTTGCCGAATCAGATTTCGGATATCTCCCATAAACAGTCTCGACCCTCTTACATTGGGTCACCAAATCAGCAAAGTTTCTCACTGCCGTATTAGACATCCTCTTAGCAATCTTCTCACTCAGCCCTCTTTGAAATTTAGCTGACAGGAATTCCGGAGTAGGTAGAGTACCTCCATAATTAGCAAACTTGACAAGTTCATTAAATCTCGCCACATAGGCATCAACAGTCATAACTCCCTGTACCAGATTATCAAATTCACCTTGCTTAGCCTCCCGAACATCGCGGGGAAAATATTCTTCATGAAATAAACCTTCGAATAAAGTCCAAGTAAGAACCTCACCCTGAATAACAAATGGGCGAGACACATTGTCCCACCACTCCTGGGCATCACCCTCCAGCATATAAACAGAATACAATAACTTCTGAGGATCTTGGCATCTCATAACTTGAAAAATCTTGTCCATACCCCTCAACCAAGCAGTGACCTCCTTTGGGTCCCTTGACCCCAAAAATGCGGGTGGCTTATGTTTCCTAAAAGATATGAGCCTACGCTCATCATCAGCATTATCAAGCACCTGCCCAGCAGCCCCAGTAGATTGGGCAACAGATGACGGATCAGGAACATAACTAGGATCCGTAGTAGTATGATGACTAGCCTCACCAGTGTGGTGACTAGCCCCACTCTCCCCCTGTTGAGGAGTAACAGATGGCGTCGGTGTAGGAGTCACCGTAGCCGTGTGTGGAGGTGTATTCTCCCTCCTAGGACGACCTCTATCCGCCCTCATCTCAGCCATAAAGGCCTGCATCATATCCTGATTAGCTTTCATCAGGTTCTCAGTCATATTTCTGTTTGCAGCCGTTTCCGCCTGCAGAGCATTCAGTGCTGCAGTGACCGGATCCGGTGGCAAAGGACCTGCACCACGTGCCCCACGGCGACCTCGTGCCCTACTCATGATATCTGTACATGTAACACAAAGGAATGAGTTGATCAGACCCACACTGAGGAATCACATATACATTAATCATAAATAGTTCACAGATAGCTATGGCACACAAGATACAACACACACAAACAATCAGAGTTCCCTAAACAAAACTGCTCTGATACCATAAAATGTAACAGCCCGTTGTACACCGGTATTGTTAACATTGATTATGATATTAAGCGCAGTTACAATCACAGTGATTAGATTAATTAAATTACGGGCAAATTTTTCTTTTAACATATTCCTTTTCTTTTTCATAAATACATTCTCCGTAATCAATTAAAACCACAATATAATTGTAAATGCCATTTGCGGAATCATACACTTTCTAACATCATAAATCTTCCTTTTATTTCAATTCATTTAAACTCACCATCTTACTCTCAAAATTTACCAAGTTAAGGTCCTTAACATTGTCTACGTGTGGTTTCAAACCACGCATCATTTGGAGTTCTACCCATCAAGTTATACCCCTTTCTTTTAGTCTAGAAAAAACTGAATTTTCGAAAATTACACTGTGGTAATCGATTACCAGTGGGTGGTAATCGATTACCACCTGTCAAAAATGAGGCAGTAGCCAATTTTTCAATTCCTCTGTTCTGGTAATCGATTACCAACTCAGGGTAATCGATTACCACACATGGTAATCGATTACCAAAGGCCAGTAATCGATTACCAGTGCAGACAGTAGCTAATTTTTCGTCCCCTGTTGCATGGTAATCGATTACCATGCTTGGGTAATCGATTACTATGCAGCAAAATGACAGATTACAGCTGTTTTGAGCCCCAAAAAGGGTGTGTAATCCATCCCTAACCCCTTGGTACTCCACATAACACATAATCATGTCCTAATGTAGGCTCTAGGCCCTTCCATCATGCATTTCCCTTAAGTTTATCATCAATTACATCATTCTCAAAATAATGGCCATTTACATGCAATATGGACCATTTTTACAACATAACTCATTAAGACTTCAAGGCTATGAATGTGGCAATGGACAAGTCCCATGCTCACTCAAAATATACAGTTATCCAAGCCATGAATAATAAAACATATCAAGACTTAGCATATGACCATGAACACTAACAAAAGCATGGAAAATGACATCATGCAATATGTTCATAACCTAAGTCTCAAACTACAAATGGTATGCTATGTGCACTCCATAAACTCCTCCAAAAAGCCATGCAATCCCATGCACCGCATGCCCATCCAACGTCCACTACACGGGCTTCTTGCCCGAAGCTCCTCCCGGCTCATAGTGACCTGAAATGTGGTCCCCCAAACACGGGGTGAGATATACGGATATATCTCAGTAAACCAATGGAGCTAGAGGCTCTCTCCACTCCATGGCTCACTAAAATGTATCAAAATGACATAATATGGCATGCAAGTAAAACAATATCACCATCCACCTGGAGACACCCAAGAACATCCACTCATGGATTCATGTTCAAGGACTCCATCATATAACTCCCGAGACAGTCCTGGCGCCTCTCCCATGGTTGAGAAGACTCCATGGCAATACCCAACCGGAACTCCTCATGAGCCCTATCCGGCGGACGTCCCACGTTTGGATCATCCTGGCGCCGCTCCCAGAGTCGACTCCACGGCAATACCCGACTGGCATTCTCACAAGGATGAATCCAGCGGATGACCAAACTCCACTTGTCAACTGATCAGTGACCACACAATTTCACACAATACAAGCAATATGCATACAAGCACACAAACACATCATGTCATCACTACATAATCCAACCACAACCTTCCTCTAGGTGTGGTGGAGCTCACTAGGGATTAAACCCAAGTTCCAAGAGTTTACCTTAACACTTAGCAATCCGTTCCAAACGTATGCTCCAATTCAACTTTTCACAATTCCAACCGTGTGAGGCACCCTACAACAATCATCAAATCCCAATTACACAAAAACTCATTTTTCATCAAAATTCCTCAAAATTCTCTAAGTTAAAAACCTAGATTTTTCACCAAAATTTAACATAGCATTTCTAGCTTACAAACATGATTCTAAGGCCTTTTCATCTAATAGCATTTTTGCATTTGGGCTCTCTATCATCACACATCTAAAATCAAAGCTTTGAACCCATATTCATAGATCTAAGAAATCAACTATCAAAAGACCACAATATACTTACAATGGGTAGTATGATCACCACCAAGGCTTCACTAAACCATTTGAAGTTCAAAACCCCAAGAAATCTCCAAAAACATACATGGGTCGGATCTGATTTTGCTTGAAACGCGGCCAAAGAGATGGATTCAAGGCTTCTAAGTACTACCAATGGCTTTGGAAGGTTGTTTACGATAGATTTCAACGCCAAAATCAAGCGATTCGGTGGAGAAACGAAGAAATGGTGAAATGGGAAGAAAATGGTGGAAATGGCTTCTTGGTTCTGTTTGGTGCAGGGAGGCGCGCGAGGAAGAGAAGAAAAAGGAAGGAAAGAAGGAAAGAAAAAGGAGGTGGGGCCAAGTGACTTCGGTCACACGGGTCCCACACGCGATCTAACTTTAACTCCGATAAAATTTCCGATCACAAATCCTTAATCTAAATATTTTTCCAGTCCATAACATATTTTTCTTTCTCCAAAATAATGATAAAAATTTCACACCTATCGGTACACTCACAACTCAGTATTTTAACACTTAAAAATCACTATTCATCGATTTTTCCCAAATTTGCCTATTTACTCAATTTTTCGCCCTGATTCCATTTCCAACCTTACTTTTGTCATTTGAAATCTCTAACTCAATATTTAAGCCTCTTAACACACGGTTGGCAAATTACAATTTTGCCCTTTTTGCCCCTTTTGGCCATAAAACTTGGATTTTCACTAATCCATCAACCTTCATTTCTCAATATATCATTAAAATAAACATTTAAATACTTGAGGTGTTATACTAGTCACATCTCATCAATTTTTTTTTGTAGAGCTTCATATCTCATTATCCAAAAAAAATTATATTATAATTTACTAATGCTTTTGTATTTCAAAAAAAAAAAAAATTACAAAGCCAATATATACAAAAGATGTTATTTGCACAATAATCATGAAATAAATTTCAGGATTTTGAAAAAATCGAAAACCAATTCAATCCGAACCGAAAAAAATTGGATTGAATCAGATCAGATTTAAAATAAAATCCAAACCGAATGGGTGATTGTATGATTAAACCGAATTGATTGGGTTGGATCAGATCAGATGATTTTTGCTTCCAAAACCGATCCAGTCCAGACCACGAACACCTGATGCAATTAAGTCGCCATATGTTATTATCGTTACAGACGTTTTATTTTTAAGGCCATTTATGAATTTTAAATTGCAGACGTTTTAGTTTTAAGGCCATTTATGAATTTTAAATTGCAAATATTTTAATTTTAAGACCATTAATGGTCTTTTATGGTATGTTACTTTTTGTGTTGCCTATTAAAAGGCTGGTTGGAAAAATATGAGGGGATGACTTGTGATTTTTGAAGAATGATAATATAGCATAAAACTTATGCGCTTTCCTCAAAACCTATTTTCCCAATAATCTTGCATCAACACCCGTATTTATTTCTCTCTCTCTTTTTATCTCTCTAGAATTAAAACCCTAAAATTTTACACGCTCTTAACTTTCTTCCTTGAAATTGAAAGCTCCTTCCCCGTTTTCTCTCTCTACATTTCTCTCTATCTCTCATGGAAACGGCGTGTGATGAGAACCCTTACGAAGGTGGAGGAGGGTTCGGCAAGTTCCGAAAACGACCGTTTCGGAGAACACAAATGACACAATACGATCGGCCGTCGATGGCGCTTAGAAACCCTAGCAAGACCAATGGTTGGTTCTCGAAGCTCGTTGATCCCGTTCAGAGGCTCATCCCTTCTATCGCCAACAGGCTCTTCTCCTCCGTCTTCCGCAAGCGCCTTCCTCTACCATCACCACGTTCTTCGGGTATCTTTTCCATTATTTGTTTAAATGAACTTATTAACTCATTTTAATTGAAAGAAGCTTCTGTGATTTTTATTATTTTTTAATAACTTTTTTATGCGAATTGTTGCTTTTGTTTTTCAATTTTTTTTCCTTTTTGGTTTCTGAGGAAATCTAATTTCTTTCGGTGTTATTGCTAATAAATAATGTCAAATTCTTCAATTTTGAAAGCATTTAAGTGAGAAATTTTGTTGTTATTGTTATTGATTATCGTTGTGAAAGTAAATTGGCCTTTAAGGACGACGCATGTAAGGTGTAAAAACAAAATTTTTACTGCGGAAACATACATGCACACATGGATACATGCTTTAAGAAAGCATGATGTTACATTGTTTTTGGCCTGATCAGTCAGGGAGATCAGTTGTCAGGTCTGAAGGGTTCAAACCCTCTAATGGTGATCCACACCACCGTTCGTCAATGATGCAATAACTCCTTCTTGAAAGCCAGCAGATGATCACCACAATGAGGCTTGCTATGCGCACAAGTGGTGAAGGTGGAGGCTAGGTATTCTGTTTGGAAAGGTGTAGTGAACTATCCTACAGAATGGTGCATGAGACGAAGGAGTGTAGGCTAGGTTTTCTCAAAACCCTAAGGAGAGGAAACATGTGTTGTTGTGCGCACACCTTGGAGGAAGAGAAAATGATAATTAAAATGAAATTATCCTTTCAAAACTATTTGAAAGTGGCACATGAATAAGGAGAGGATAAGGTGGAGTTGTTACAAAACAAATCTTGCCAACAACCTCCAATCTTATCCTCATGAAACTAAGCTCTAAACAATTCAAAATTATATTCATAAACTATCATATAGTATGTATTTCATGCGCATAATTCAGCCCTAAAAGGGGTCCAAATATGTTGAGTAGTTGCATTCAAAATTTGAACCAACTCACCCACTTATTCTCTCAACTACCAAATCTGATTGGAGCTTTATTTTAAGTGACAAGATGACATTCTTATCACCTAAGTGTGCGCCCCAAACAGCCCCAAAATATGCTCCAAAGATTCTTCTTGATCCAAGGAATTTGTTCCAATAAGATCTTATCTTATCCTTTTGTTATGAAACAACTTTTTAAAGTCAATTCAAATTCGAATTCAAACACTTGAATTCAAATGTTCAAATGTTCAAACATTCAAATTCAAAATTCAAAATTCAAAATTCCAAAATTCCAAATTCGAATTTCAAAATTCAAAATTCGAATTTCAAAATTCAAATTTCAAATTTCAAATTTCAAATTTCAAATTCAAAATTCGAATTTCTTCAAATTCCAAATTCAAATTTCAAATTTCAAATTCAAAATTCGAAATTCAAATGTTTGATTATTAATTTAACTAATTAAATTAATTAGTAATGGCTTGTACTATCCAAGCCCATTACTAAGCTCCATGCACCATCCACCCATTTAGGTGGGCTTCCAAACAGCTTCTTGGGCTAACAACCATTATTAGGCCCAATACCTTTAAAGCTAGTTCATCATGACTACAAGGTGTTAGTGTGTGACCCATTAGGTCCAACTTAGCTTCTGACATAACTGGGCTTGGGCCCAACAAGCCCACAACCCAATTAATGACAACGCAGAGCACTAGCAATGCTTTGTTGCCCCAGAACTAGTCAGATTAATGACTTGATCATCCTATTGCACCTATTTGGTTACCGTATGTATTTCCCTTCGTCTCGGTTATATTCCCATTAACCTAGGGTAAGGAAATGTATCAACCCCTGCGGTTTAGGGTATGCTTTATTCGAAATAGGGAATCTTCAATTTAGTGACTCTAAAGGCAGGATCATCAATGATCTCTTTTACTATGCATGGATTCCCGAGTCCCTATAAATGTCATCCCGATTTCTCCGGTTTACTGATAACCTAATCTCTCACAGAGATTTAACGAATTCCTTCTGCTTATTACCCTAGCCCTGTGCCCTTTAAGGACACGCCCAACAGTATACCTATGAGTCTCCATGTTTCAGGCAGAAGAGGCATACAATCAAAACATGCCTTCAAGAACACAGTCTAGGTAATAACTTCTGGTCTAAGGAAAGACATACCCAAACATAAAGAGATTACTCTAATGACACCATCTGTGAGATTTCCTCATAGAGTCTCTTTTTGGGTATGTTCAGTGCGAGCTATACTCTTATAGGTCCACCCACGACTTTAGCTAAGATATCTTCATATCTATAGCTCATGAGGTCTTTACCTTGTATCCATATACAAGTAGATAAGTCGTACTAGTCTTACCCGAGATCACTGATCCCCATCTCAGTGTCTCTAGACTAGGAACATATAATTAGGAATAGTCATGCAATATCCTTGAATCCTCATGATCGTGATCTCATCACAGATACTCAAGAGATACCTGTTCTATTCCAAGGGGTTTATCCAGTTCGTTCATATAATATTAACAATAATATCGAGACACAATATGAAACTGAATAAATAGTGCTTTCATTTATTTGTGACAAACAAAGTTCTACATCTAGTGTCCTTTATTTAATCAAAAGATTGTCTCTAGGACACCCATATACTAACACGTTGTGTTTCAAAAGTTATTGACTTTTAGTTCCTATATTGTGGAATGTAATATTTCTGAAAGCTTGGAAATTTTGTAATCTTCTGATAGTCACAACACTTAATAACAAGTCTTAGATTTTCTACTCAACATAGGACCCCAATTGTTAGGGCAGTGCTAGCGGGTACTATAAGTAAACATATCATGAATGATTTATTACATGGAGTTTGTATGTGTTGATTCGGTTAAAAGGATAGAACTCAGCAAGACTAAAATCACTCTCATTGAACCCGACAAGTGAGGGTTGAGATGAGGGTAATCCTTATAAGTAGCCTTATTATCGCATATTTGTAAAGAGACGGTCTCTTGGATTTGAATCCATGACATTTCAGTTACAAAGAAGCAACTTTACCAATTCTACATGCTTGCCTTCTTTTAGAATTCAGTGAGACTAACATTCAAAAATAGGGAGGTAAATGAATTGGATGTAGAGTCTTAGACTGGTTCCCATAGTTTGTGAGCAATATCTTCAAGAACATGATAAACATGGTATAATGTGTACACAAATGATAGTGTAACTCAATGATTAAGTTTTTGGCTTGCATATCTAATTTCTAAGCTGAGAGTAGGACATTGTAAATGAGAAATGGACGCCAAATGTAACGCCCTCCCTTGTATGCATCCAAGAGAGTCGTTTGCTAAGCGGAATTAGAGTCGTTACGTCCAAAGCAGCATACAAATCCGAATAAAAATTTTCAACACATAATTTCTTTTCATAAAGGTTTTCTGAAATAGTCATTGTTCACAAAAGTTCACTATTAACATAATCATGATAAAGACTACAGTCATCCAAAATAGTTCCAAAACATTAATGATTACAGATATCCATTTAAACAAACAGCAACACTGATAATCCAAGCATCAACAATCAACAGCAAAATAATACTCCTTCAAATGCTCTTGCGTCCTCCTGCCATTTTGGAAAATAGCAGCCCGAAGGGGTGAGAATAATCCCAGTAGTGTGGCAATAAAACCAGTAATATAACAATATTAACTAGGCACAAAATCATAAACAGTCACTTCAACATATACTTGTTCCTTTTCATTTTGTCATAATCATATATTGCGTATATAACGCCTTTCCTTTGCGCTTTTAGCACCGTCGTGCGCGCACTTCCCAGTGGAATCAATATACCCTTGGCACCTGAGCTCCATGTGGATTCCATCTGAGGGCCTATGCGGACTGATGCCAAGTGTCCCATACCCCGGTACCTTGGGGATGCCTATATGATGCTTGCTCAAACACATGGTCCTGTACATAACTATTCTAAAACAAGGCCTATATGATTTTGATACATGCATGTCATGCTATGCTTTCACACACACAAAGCGTAAAAATGCGGTATGATGTAAGGTGCATGCATATATACCTTTCATATGCGTTATGCTGCCACATAACGTCTTTACCTCATAATCATATAGCCCTCAGGCACATTTTAGGCAGTTTCCTTTCATCATAATAGGACATAATATTTTTACGGTATATGGAGCATCATGTTACAATTCTATACCAGTAGTCAATAGTCACATTAGGCTTCATCGCCTGACACTTACCTTAGCTTTCCTTAAATATTACCAACGGCAGCGAAATATTCTCACTTCTTAAGCGCACCTAAATCAATTAAAACTAATCATTTACAGTGGCTATTTACAGCAGAACAGAAAGCATACAGCAGTGGCTTACAGCAGCCAAAACAGTGAGTATACAGCAGCAAAACAGTGAGCATACAGCAGTGTTTACAGCAGCCAAAACAGTGGACATACAGCAGCAAAACAGTGAGCATACAGCAGCAAAACAGTGAGCATACAGCAGTGTTTACAGCAGCCAAAACAGTGACGTTTTAAACTTTTCCAAAACAGAAACAGTGGCGTTTTTAAAACAGAAACAGTGGCATTTTTAAAACAGAAACAGTGGCACTTTGAACTTCCAAAACAGTGGCATTTTATACATACAAACAGTGGCATAGAAGGACTAAAACAGTGGCATTTTATGCATAAAACAGTGGCATTTGTGTACATAAAACAGTGGCATTTGTGTACATAAAACAGTGGCATTTGTGTACATAAAACAGTGGCACATTATGCATAATACAGTGGCATTTTATGAGTAAAAACAGTGGTATTTCATGCATGAAAACAGTGGCTTAAGGGCACTAAAACAGTGACATATATGTGCAGAAACAGTGGCATGTAATGGGCAGAAACAGTGGCTTAAAATGTGCAGAAACAGTGGCTTAAAATGTGCAGAAACAGTGGCTTTTAAGTGCAGAAACAGTGGCATTTTAGGTGCAGAAACAGTGGCATATAATGGTGATTTTGATGAACCGAAACCGTGTGCATACATCTTCAAAACAGTGGCATTTGCATAAGGAAACGGTGGCACATTTCTCTTTAAAACAGTGGCCTAATCATACAAACAGTGGCATATAATCTTAAGCATTTTTATGCATACAATTCACCATGCAATAGCTCCACCATTCTAATTTTTACCATGCTCATACTTGAATCCCAAAACCACACATACTCAAGGAGACATTTAAGCATACAAACATGGCTACACAAAGAAAGAGTTCAAAGTTTAGAGCCTACCTCTTGTAGCACACCCTTCAAAGTCAAGGATCACACCACCTTCTAGCTTCAACACACACAAGTCCACACTTCCTAAGAGGTCCTATGCGCAACAAGGTGAGGAACTAGGTTGGCACTAGCTTGGTGTATGGTTGAGGTGAGGGAAGGAATGAGTTGTCTTAAGCAAGGTCTTCTAGCTCCAAGGAGGCTTGTAGGTTCGGTTATGGGAGTGAGGGAGTGAGGAGAAGAGAAGTTGGAGAGGAGTTGGCTGCACTTGCACATGAAGGCAGCCCCCTCTCCATGCGCACATATATAGAAAGTGAGGGGAGAAAGGCTATGATTAACTATCATGAAGTATTCAGATTTCTATGAGATGATGGGGCTGCATAAGAGGCTGAAACAAGCAAGGTGTTGGCTTCTAAATTACTCTACTTACATGCAAAAGGGTGAGGGGATTTGTTCAGATTTAAGAGCTGTCCAAAGTCAGAATTTTTCTCTGCCCAACAGCCATGGTTTGCGCACAAAGAGGTGTGGAAAGGGAGTGTCATGAGCACAAGAGAGGGTGTTACTAAGTCAACAAGTAAAACACTATGTGGCAGTCCAAAAATCTGCACTTGTGCAGTCCTTGGTGCGCAAATGATGAGGGAAAAAAAGTTCATCATGGGTGTAGATTTGTGACAGTCCAAACACTCATATTGGGGCTGTCCTTGTGCAGAAAATTTCTGCATAATAAGTCAAGCCATGCGCACAATGATGAGGGGTGAGGGAGGTTCACTAAGTCCACAAGCTAGAGGGCTTTGTGGCAGCCAAGGATTCAGATTTATGGAGCTGCCCTCTGCACAAAAATGATGGGAATGCAGTCTCATGATGCATGTGGAAGGAGGAAGAGATTTGACTCATGAAGGGCTGCAAAAGCTTACCAAAAATCTGCACAATGCAGTCTCATGATGGAGAGTGAAAGTGGTTATCCAAGTCAACAAGTTATGCAGTCTTGTGTCATAGAAAAAATCTGCATTCAGCCCCTCCCATGTGCGCCCAAAAATGGAGATTTATGCAGCCTAATATCATGCTTAAAGGCACATGTGACTACCATGCAATAAATTAAAATCAAGTTATGCATAATCAAGGTGAGGTGGCGGTTTAATCAAGGGAAAAATGGCAGATTTACAAGGTCCTAATTACTCTCCTATGTGCGCATAAGTGAGTGGGAAATACCTTTGCCATGTGAGAGTTACTTGATGCACAAGACACCTTGGTTGGACAAGGCTTAGGGAGGATAAGGTTGGACACAACCTTGGGCTGAATTAGCTTGATCCAAGAGCCATCCTTGGGCCATAGGCCACACACACAAAGGGTCCAAACACACAAGTCCACTCACACACACTAGCCCTCTACCTAAGTCCAATGAACACTAAGGTCCTATAACACATACTCACATTACTTATATGATTTTAATAAATTCATATGCCTACATATACACCCTCCTATGATTTAATTTAATTAATTACCTTAGTCTTATCCAAGGAATAAAAATCAAACAATTCACAAGCCATAACACATAACACATAAACCATACATCCGAATTCTACACATGTATATATATGGCATATAGTATTTAGGTATTCTACTAATTATGCGGGATGTTACACTCTCCCCACCAAATAGGAATTTTGTCCGCAAAATTAAACTTACTTAAGAGCTAAACAGTTCTGGATAGCGTTTCTGAACGTCGTCCTCGCGTTCCCAAGTAGCTTCAGCTGCCGATCTGTTGTTCCACAATACTTTCACCAAAGGAATCTCCTTAGAACGGAGTCGCTTGACGGATCTTTCAAGAATTTGGAATGGTTGTACTTGATAAGTCAGATTTTCCTTGAGTTCCACTTCTTCCGGCTGTAATACGTGAGATGGATCAGAGAGATACCTCCGTAGCTGCGACACATGAAATACATTGTGAATTCCTGACAGATTGGGTGGTAAGGCCAACCGGTATGCAGACTCTCCAATCCGGTCCATAATCAGATACGGTCCTAAGTACCGTGGACTTAACTTCTTAACTCCCATTCTCCTTCCGAGTCCCGATGTAGGAGTGATTCTTAAAAATACATGGTCTCCGACTTCGAAAGATAGAGGCTTATGACGCTTGTCGTAATAACTCTTCTGTCTGGCCTGAGCCCTCTGCATATTCTCCCGAATCTTCTTTACTTGTTCGGATGTTTCTTGAATTAGATCGGGTCCTAACATACTTCGCTCACCCACTTCCGTCCAACATAACGGGGATCTGCATTTTCTCCCATACAAAGCTTCATACGGTGCCATCTGAATGCTGGAGTGGTAACTGTTGTTGTAAGCGAACTCGATCAAAGAAAGATAACTATCCCAGCTGCCTCCTAACTCCAAAACACAAGCTCGTAACATGTCCTCTAATGCTTGAATGGTGCGTTCCGTCTGGCCATCGGTCTGCGGATGATAAGCAGTACTCAACCTCAGTTGGGTCCCTAGTGCTCTTTGAAAGGATTCCCAAAACTTGGACGTAAACTTGGGATCACGATCACTGACAATACTCGTAGGAACTCCGTGCAGCTTCACAATCTCCTGTAGATAGATTCTAGCAAGCCTTTCTGTATCATATGTGGTTCTAACACGTAAGAAATGGGCTGACTTTGTTAAACGATCGACAATCACCCAGATAGAATCATATCCTTCTCGCGTCCGAGGAAGTCCAACTACAAAATCCATCGAAATACTGTCCCACTTCCATTCGGGAATCTCCAAAGGTTGAAGGAGTCCCGACGGTTTCTGATGTTCGTACTTCACCTTCTGACAAGTTAAGCATCGAGATACATACTCCGCAATATCACGCTTCATACCCGGCCACCAAAACGAGGTCTTCAAATCGTGGTACATCTTCGTGGATCCAGGATGAACTGCGTACTTTCCCTTGTGAGCCTCCTGTAAAACTTCTTGCTTCAACACTTCATTCGGCACAACCAGCCGTCCTTGAAATCTCCAAACATCAAATTCATCTTTTACAACATCTTGGTTACCAACCAAATCACGGACTAACTCTTCATCTTTCTGAGCCTCCTTAATTCTTCTGATCAATTCATTCTCCACCTTTATATTTCCCAGTCTTATGCTACTTCCTCTCTCGTCTACCGATAAGTTCAAGTCTCGAAAGGCCTCAAACAACTTCAATTCTTCCATCATCAGAGTTGCAGTGTGTAGAGTCTTCCTGCTCAGGGCGTCGGCTACCACGTTTGCCTTTCCTGGGTGGTATTTAAGTTCAAAATCGTAGTCCTTCAGAAATTCCATCCACCGACGTTGCCGCATATTCAGCTCCTTCTGGTCGAACAAGTACTTCAAACTCTTATGATCGCTGAACACGTCAAACTGCGAACCATACAAGTGGTGCCTCCAGATTTTCAGTGCGAACACTATAGCTGCTAACTCCAAGTCGTGCGTCGGATAATTTTCTTCGTGAGGCTTCAGTTGTCGAGATGCATAAGCTACTGCCATACGGTCCTGCATCAACACGCATCCAAGTCCTTTCAGCGACGCATCGCAGTAAACTTCGAACTTTCGAGTAGGATCCGGAATCGTGAGTACTGGGGCACTCGTCAATCTGCTTTTTAGCTCCAAGAAACATTCTTCACAGGCTTCAGTCCACTCAAAAGGCTTATCCTTCCGAGTGAGACGGGTAAGGGGTTGTACTATCTGAGAGAAATTCTGGATGAACCTTCGATAATATCCGGCCAGACCTAAGAAACTTCTTACTTCAGTAACCGTCTTGGGTCGTTCCCAATTCATGACAGCTTCGACTTTGCTGGGGTCCACCGCGATACCTTCGGATGAGATGACATGGCCCAGAAACTGGACCTCTTTAAGCCAGAACTCGCACTTCGACCATTTTGCGTACAACTGCTTCTCCTTCAAGACTTGCAAGACAATCCTCAGGTGTTCCGCGTGCAGCTCTTCATTAGCCGAGTAAATCAGGATGTCGTCGATAAACACAATTACGAACTGATCAAGAAACGGACGGAAGATGCGGTTCATGTAGTCCATGAATACCGCTGGAGCATTCGTAAGTCCGAATGGGATCACCTGATATTCGTAGTGCCCATAACGAGTCCTAAAAGCGGTTTTCGGAATATCCTCCGGTTTGACCCGGATCTGATGGTATCCCGATCGTAAGTCTATTTTGGAAAAGACTCTGGCTCCTCTCAACTGGTCCATCAAATCGTCGATCCTCGGTAGCGGATACTTATTCTTCACCGTGACTTTGTTCAGCTGGCGGTAGTCTACACACAGACGTAAGCTTCCATCCTTCTTCTTAATCAAGATAGCTGGAGCACCCCATGGAGAAGTACTCGGTCTGATGAATTCCTTAGCCAAAAGCTCTTCTATCTGCTTCTTCAACTCGCGAAGTTCCAACGGTGCCATGCGATACGGGGCAATAGAGATTGGTCCGACTCCAGGAACAAGTTCGATCGAAAATTCTATTTCCCTATGAGGAGGCAATCGAGGTATTTCATCCGGGAATACCTCCTCGAATTCTCTAACTACCGGTACATTCTGAATTTGATTGTCAACCGAGGTCTCAGCCTCGATCGACAAAAGATACCCTGCTGCTCCCTTGCGGAGCTCTTTTCTAACTTGCAATAAGGAAATGAGAGAGAGAGGTTGAAAATTACCATCTTTCGCAGGAACAATGACTTTCCCTGCTCGACAGTCCAAAGTTATCCCGTTTTCCGTCAGCCAGTCCATACCGATAATCACATCGAAGTTGAATACCGGCAGGACCACCAAGTTAACTGTATACGTGTTCCCTTCATACTGCAAGGTAACACCTCTGCAGATCTCTGATGCAGTGCACGATCCTCCCGTAGGTGTGCTGATGTGTAACTCATAAGGTAACGGGGTTGGGGTGATGCCTATTCTTAATGCAGTATGCTTTGCCATAAAAGAACCAGACGCTCCAGAATCAAAGATAACAGAAATTGGGTGACCATTCAGAGTGACATTACCTTTTATCAGGTTGGGAAACTTCTGCGCTTCATTTGCATCCAATGTGAACACTCGAGCTTGCGGAGGCTGTTGGTCAGCGTTCTGGGGGCATTTGTAAGCAAAGTGACCTTGCTGGCCGCATCTGAAGCATGCATTGTTGTTCTTGCGACAGACTCCAAAGTGATTCTTTCCACACGTAGTACAAGCAGTCGCACCCTGACGTCCCGTCGACGATTGACCCACCGTAAAGTTTCTCTTAAAGTTTCCGGGTCGCGCCTGCAATGGCGTACCTCTGCCTCGACCCCTTCCAGGTGCCGTCCTGAAGAATCTGCCTGCTCGGTTTCCTCCGTGGAATTGTGTTGGTGGCTTGTTCAAGTCCTTGGCCTCATTAATAATTCCTTCGGCCTGACGACTCTGGTTGATGAGTTCTGGAAGTGTACGATTAGCCGTTGTCAAGATGAGCTTGCGAATTTCCGGATGTAATCCGCTCTCGAACTTCTCTACCTGCCATTCTTCATCATAGATGTTCCGATCGAAGTTGGCGTACTCGATCAGCTGCCCGAACTTTGCGATATACTCGTTAACCGTCATGTTATCCTGCCTGAGAGACAGCAGTTCAGTGTGTTTCGTCCTCCTTATTGCCTTAGGAAAATACTTGTCCAAAAATACTTGTCTGAACACAGCCCATGTTAGTTCCACATCCTGAGCTCTCAGCAGAGCCCTCGCACCAGTCCACCACGTTAAGGCTTCTCCCATCAGCTGGTACGACGCGTAATCAGTCTTCTGCGCTTCTGGGCATGCCATGCGTTCGAAGATATGCTCAATCATCTGCAGCCACTTTGCTGCAGCCTCGGGGTTGTCCTCACCCTCAAAGGTGGGTGGTTGGAAGTTGCGGAAGTCTTTCAACCTCCGACGGGCAATTTCTTCTGCATTTTCATGCAGTGGGGGTTGGTTCTGGTTCTGTTGCCTATGATCGCGCCATTCTTGGCTCATGTTCTGGATGAACGTGGCCAGTCCTCCAATGGTGGTGATAAGATCCTCTTCTGCATCGCCAGTCCTTCCCCGAGTTGAACCGCGACCACCCGCCATGATTCTGCACTCACAATACCAGGAAATGAGTTGATCAGGCTCACCGCAAGTTATTCATGGCAGCAGTCTCAAGTAGGTACTCGAGTTCAATTCGGACAAGTTAGCTATGCATCCGTGTCTTATCACAGAACAGTCCTAACAACCTAACTACCCTAGCTAATATATACTTAACTATAGCACATTTAAACAGTCAATCAGCAGATAAATACAAACAACAATCAATTCAATCAAACACAAGCAATTCCATGGACCAAACTGCTCTGATACCAATTTGTGTAACGCCCTCCCTTGTATGCATCCAAGAGAGTCGTTTGCTAAGCGGAATTAGAGTCGTTACGTCCAAAGCAGCATACAAATCCGAATAAAAATTTTCAACACATAATTTCTTTTCATAAAGGTTTTCTGAAATAGTCATTGTTCACAAAAGTTCACTATTAACATAATCATGATTCCAAAACATTAATGATTACAGATATCCATTTAAACAAACAGCAACACTGATAATCCAAGCATCAACAATCAACAGCAAAATAATACTCCTTCAAATGCTCTTGCGTC
>JAVKPL010003484.1:0-19768 GCA_032173675.1 Gastrolobium villosum
AAGATTCTGAGCCTAATGGTCATCACATGACCATTCAAACTGTGCGCCACATTCAGTCCCAAAAGGGGTCCAGATACGTTGAGTAGTTGCATTCAAATTTGATCCAACTCACTCACTGATTCTCTCAACCAACCAAATCTGAATTGGAGCACATTTAGTTGACAAGATGACACTCATCTCCAACCAAAATGGCGTACCATATCCCTTTTGGATGAGATCAAATATCTTCTCTTGATGCAGGGGATTTGTTCCAACAAGATCTCATCTTATCCTTTTGTTATGAAACAACTTTTCATAGCCAATTCAAATTCGAATTCAAACACTTGAATTCAAACGTTCAAACATTTAAACTCAAATTTCAAAATCCAATTTCAAAATTTAAATTTCAAATTCAAAATTCGAATTTTAAGATTCAAATTCCAAATTCAAATTTCAAAATTCAAAATTGAAATTCAAAATTCAAAATTCAAATGTTTGATAATTAATTTAACTAATTAAATAAACATGTCGTTTAGCCACATTTATAAATGTGGCAAAATGTAACAAAAAACGTGGCAAAAACAAACTACCACATTTTTGCTGAGTGTGGCTAATCCTGGCGTGGCATTTATTTAGCCACATTTTTCGTCTCATTTTGCTACTGCTGTCATGAGTGTGGTAGCATTATTATGGCCACGGTTTTTGTGACATTAGCCACATTGATAATGTGGCTAATTTGTAGGGAGAGAATAAAAAAAATAATACGTTTTTATTTCTTTTATAATATGTCACTACCCAAATTCTAATTGTTTTTTTTGGTACGTAAATGATCCATAATAGCAATCCATTAATAAAACAATCAAGAAGAAAATACAAATTGCAGGCATCCAAACTAATATACAAAATATTTTAGCAATCAGTGTTTTAAAAAAGACTAATAAGAGATATTTCATATGCTCAATCAGTATTACTCATTCAAACCAATAGTTGAAACATTCCAAATTAGGTTATCAACAAGGGCTAAAGACAAATACATGAACATTAATCTTGGGGGAAAAATGACAGTATTACAACACAACGTAATACCATAAATGACAGTATATACAATGTAAGCTTATTCACATCAACCTAAGACACCCTAAGCCTCCCCTTTGAGAGCCTTCAATCTTTGCATTAGAGAACACGAAGCAGCACAGAGATCCCAAAAAAGAAATTGCGAGCTCTGGACCCTTTGAAGATCAAACAGATACTTTTCCTCATGAGTTTTGTAAAGCTGTCAAAGATATTAACAGAGTGACTTTGAGAATATTATGGTAAAAAATTAGAATTATCCAACTAACTGAACTAAGTCACAAATATAGGCATTCCTCCAAGCACAAAAGCATGATAATGGCATATATTCATTTATAATAGAAAAAATATAATTAATAAATCTCAGCATTACATCCGTGACCATTTGATCCAAGATTATCTAAGACAATGTGTGATCATTTCTGAGACCAATGAATTTTAATTGATAAATTGGTACCACCATCAATTTGTTAAAAAATATAAACAACATCACAATAAGATGAATGAACGTTACAGATATAAAAATCAATTTAGACCCAGACTACGTATATACCTGTGGTATAGTTAAAGTAAATATATTGGGCAAGAGAAAACCTCCATTTTGAGCCAGGTGTTGCCATTTTCGTTATCATTATTTCTTCCATAACAACAGTTGAGTAGAATACGATTTTCTAGGAACACTGACCTCAACACCTAGAATTGAACCATGTTAGCCAAATGATATCAGAACACAAAATCTACAACATATTAAAAATATTATTCACGAGCCATCATTTCCCAAGTAAAGTAGGGCAAGAGATCAATACTGAGATTATGATCATACAAAATCTGGAAAGAATCAAAAGGTTCAAACACTCACGAGAGAGAGAGAGAGAGAGAGAGAGAGAGAGAGAGAGAGAGAAGAAGAAGAAGAAGAAGCACCCGGAGACCCATAGGAATAGTAATACGGCAATCACAGGCGCGACTACCCATAAGGTACTCTATATATACAGAAGAACAAGTCAGAATTTGTTAAATTGGTTTTTAATTCATATGAATAGTTTCTTATGAATTAAGAACATAAGAAAATTATATATATACTCATTCAAACAACTATTCATAAGCTCATAGTTGCTTATGAATAGTCCAAATTATAAATATTTGTTTCACATCAAAACTTCAGAATATTTCGGTAGTAAGTTTGTTCCAAAATTAAGAACATAGCAAGTTTCAGAGTAAGAATTAGTAACATAAGATTGCTAAATTTTTCTACTCCTTTTAAAACCAGATACATATGAAAAAGCATGCTCTCATTGAGAAAGCATCATTCTTTTAGTTTAAACTAGAAAAAAAAAGAAAAAAAAGAAATGAAGTTAAATAAAGTTGACCAACGACTAAATCTTTTATGACTAATGCATTGAATTCTTTGAGGCGTATGTACCCAACATGAGTAGCACCACTGTCTGTTTGTTCCAGCCGATAAAAGACTGGTGTACGTGCAACAAGTTGCCGCTGGACTTCTATTGATTCAACAGGTTCACAGTTGCCATCCTTGACCTGACAGTAGTAATACCAATATTAAACTTGAACATTGAAAAATATAAAAATTAAAACTACAAACAAAGGCTAGTGCAGGTGCCAAACTAACTTGGAATCAAAATCCAAAACCTGAATAGTCACAGATGTTCCATTAGGGCCTTGTAACATGGATGATACTTCAAATGCTGATTTTCCCTTTACCTCCATGTTATTGATAGACAATACTTCATCCCCCTAGCCAAGAAACAGAAAAAATAAACGAACCCTATTATATTATACAAAAGAGTTCTTTGTACACACCCCATTTGATAATACCAGGAGACACAAATAAGAGCAGCAAAGAGTTTATGCTGATAAATGGTAAAGATGGGGAATGGAGGTAGTTTTGAATGGTCAAAAGGACCAAATAAAAATTTGGTCCTTTATAAAAATTTATAAATCATACCATTATAATATTCCCATGTAACAGAGCAAGTACCCACGAGTACAGAGAAAGAAACGAGAGAGAGACAGAGACAGAGACAGAGAGCGTACCTGAATACAGAATGACACCAATCTGCGCACAAAATGAACAAAAGAACTTTAGATCTCCTTAAAATTATTACACATACATGCTACATGTGAACAGTCAAGAGAAAAGCAGTGGACAAAGTGGAATAAAATGGAATGTAGTTACTTAAAATGTCAATTTCTAATGATTGTTTTTAAATGTAAAACCTGATATTTGGAGATTACATTGGATAAAGGACTTCTTTTGGACCTTTTGGGACAAAAACTGAAGATGAAAAGCTACCAATCTTTTCTTTATCAACAGGGCAGAGTATTTAATTTATAAAGTAATTAGACTGGATAGGTGTTAATGAAAAGAAAAGGCATACCAATTGAACTTTTCAGCTTTCTGCCCCGAGGCTGCAGAGAAAAGACTCTCAAGTTCTGACATGTCAAACTCTGGAGCCCTGTCACCAACAAGATAAAAAACAAATAAATTAGTAAATAATATCCAGAAATTCTTATAAGCTCACAGAAATCCATATAAGCTCGGATTTTAAAACTATAGTCAGAAAAATCTTAAAACACAACTCATACCTAGAAGCTTCATCAAGTTTTTGTGTCTCAGCCCATAAACTTCCATGCATGGCCTTGTTAATTTCAACCAATTGTAAGGTTTCAGATTGTTCCTTTTAATCTGAGACGGACTTTTTGGATTAGTTCACAACAGGCCATGTCCTTTTGCACCAAATGGGACACTAGAAGGTGGTCTAGGAATTGGAGGTACATTTCCATTTCCAGCACCAACATGAGACTGCTGTAAAGAGGTGCCAGGTTTTGATAACCCATTGGAATAGAAGGAAAATGTGTAAATAATTTCAAAGTTTGTGTGTGTGGTATATATTTGGTCACATATTTTTACAAAGTTTAAAATTCAACCTCTTTTTTTCAGCGGCAATTGACTAGACCGTTTGCAGAGTTTGCTTCACAACAATACAAGAAGAGTAGAAACAAAAATTAAAAATATTAAGAACAAGAATCTACAAGCTCATGCATCCTACCTGTTAGTGATATGGATCTTGTTTCACCGATTCATCTTCTCCACCTTCTGGTAACTATCCATCTACACAAACAAACAAAAGGGAACAAAATATATGTTTTAGCCACAACATCATATAAACACAAAAGTAGCACAAAACCAAATAAATTCCATAAAGAAATTTTCACGGGAAGCAAACACATTAACCACAAGACCAAAAAAGTGGGGGAGAGAAAAAAAAAGAGGTTTAATGAATGGAACTAGGGGTATATTTGATTTCAAAATTCAAATCGAATACATGTGAGAAAGATAAAATCAACTTCATAATCGGGGAGAAAATCAACGATTTTTAATTAGAAAGACTTCTTTATAATTTGTAAACAACCAATGATAATAGCATTTGGTTGATGGCATTAGAAATACTTTGAAGAGAAAGTGAAATTTGTATGGTTCTATAAATTTTGCAAAGCCGTATCCCTTAGCTAAATATAATGGCTGATAATTGATATTACAAGAATTCTAGATATCCATTAAATCATCTCTATAGGTGCATAGTGCTCTTTCACATACAAGGAATAGAATTACCTGAGATAAATTATATTAAATTCAATCACAGTAAAAGCCAAAATCATAGAAAAATAATATGATAAAAAGATACAAACTCCAAGACCAATAACAACAAGAATACGGTTATTTTAAAATTTTAAAAGTAAAGATATTACTAAATTTATATATCCTAACTACTACAAATAAAAATTCCAAATTAAAGCAAGCACAAGATTTAAGCTACTAATTGAAAAAATCATCACCTTGTATGCCTTTAACCAAGTTGAAATGTGATCAAGTTCCAAATTAGGTTTCAAAAATTTCTTCCAATCATTACGTTGAATGATAATTAAAGGCACTTGGTCTTCCTTAAGGCCAAAATACTGCCAGGACAAACAAATTCACAATGTCAAATATCAATATTGAGCAAAGAATAACTATGGAATCAGAAAGTAAACTATTTTGATGCAAACCTGGAATACACCTTGACTAGCCTCAATATCTCCCACTAGAAAACTTATGCCCTTTTGTCTATATTGCTCATAATTTAAGAGAATCCGCAGTCTCAACAATGAAGTTGATGAACAACATTGCCTAACAATTTTAAAATCAAAAATTAGAATTCTGCAACACCGGAGAACTAAAGAACTAGTCAAAATAAAAAATCTAAATAAAGATCTTATATATTTTGTAATATAATTATAAAATAGCATAAAGAGAGAGAGAGAGAGAAATTAATCTGATTATTTTGTAATATAAGTATAACAATAGCATTAAAAAGAGAGAGAAATTAATCTGATTATGAGATGTAAAGCAATACAAATATGCAGATAAATGAAGGGGTGTAAAAAAACAACTGGACCAGTCAACAAATTTACCATCTAAAAGCATAATTTGACCATTCGAAGGCAAATGTAAAGCAAACAATGAGTATACGAAATGAAGAATCAATCTAAAATACAGAGCATAGACATCAGCATAACACTATCAAAAGTCCATTAAAGATCTAAAATCATTGGACTAAAGTACTACCATAAAATAACAATTTTGAAAATTATTATTTTTCTATGTGATAGAAAACAAATATTGTGAGATCTGTGACATACTAAAATTAGGAAAATTAAAGATCAAGCATAAAACAGAGCAACATAAAGATATGATACCAAGGTGCGTAGAACTCGACGACAATGAAATTGTGCTTGGTGAGTGTCGGAGAAGTTGGAGTGATCCACGGTGAGCACGAACTCCTTGGCTTCTGACTCTTGTGCAGAGATTTGAATGGAAGCCATGAGAGGAGAGAGAAAAGAAACACGAAGAGCAAGCAAATTGAAACCCTATCTGCCATTGCCACACACAACACCGAACTGCAATGATATATTGTACCTGGTTTGATTTGACTTCAAATTAAACCATAAGGTACCTAGTTTTTCCTAGGGTTTATGAATCCTTCAACGAAGAAGCTTTAAGAAAGAAGGTGAAGATATGTTAACCTAGAATAAAAACTCTAAAGAAGATGTGATTGCTGCAAACGAAGATTTGATGACACCAAAGAATGAAAAAAATTATTAAGACATTTGTTTTTCTAAGTTTGACTCAGTAGTTTTGCATTTTTGGTTTTATTTCAGGGAAAGCATTTTTTTGGGGATAATTTGGGATGTTTAAAAGATGGTGTACGAAAACTAGGGATATTTTTGTAATTTTATGATGATTTCATTAAATGTGGCAAAACACATGTAGGTAATGGACGCTTTTCTTGTAGTGTTTGTTGCCCCAGAGCTAGTTAGATTAATGACTTGATCTTCCTATTACACATATTTGGTTGCCGGATATATTTCCCTTCGTCTCGGTTACCTTCTGTAACATCCCGCATAATTAGGAGTGAGTGTATGAATTTAATTATTTTAAGAACTCAAACTTTAGTTAAAAAGGGAATGGAATTAATTTAATCATAACATGTAAAGGCTTTAGTTTGCACTTAAATTACAATTAGAAGGTATGTGATAGGTGAAGTAGTAGGTTGTACGCACATAAAATAGGTCAGCCTTTGGACATCTCTCTTTGGGTCTTCTCACTGGAAGGGCGCGGGCCACTTGTCCGTGAATGGGAGCCTTAATGCTCTAATATTGTCTTTTCTTTATTCAAGGTAACCTACATATTATTTTTTCTAGAAGCCACCTGTCCATTTTTTTTTATCTTCTCTGGATGCGCCAAGTACAGGGGGAAGGTTGCTATTACTTGTAGTAGTAGCTAAAGCAATCAGCTTTGTTATCTTTTTTAGTCAACCCTTATCCTTTGATTCTTGCGCTACCTTGGTCAGTGAGCAAGCTTGGCTTGTGTCTTAAGACAACCCCAAGTCACGCCACTTCCTCATCATTTCCTGTGCGCATAATGAAGGCAAAATTCTGACTTGTTTTTGCAGTAACCTAACCCACTCAGGCTGCACATTTCAGCCTGTGCAGGCCTCTTAGCCCCTTTTTGCTGCTTGTACGCCACCTCTTCTCCCTCTCCTTTGCATGAAAGCCACCTAGCTCTTCATGGCATTGATTGTGTGCCATCTACCTTGTCCATTCTCTTGCATGACTGCCACGCCATTCTCCTCCCCACCTCTCTACTTGCGCACCTCTAGGACACCAAATCTGTTTCTTTTTATTTGCTGGGCATAGATTCAGATTGTGCAAAAGTTCATCACCCTCTTCTTCCTTCCATGCGCTTAGTGTGGGGACTCAAATAAGACCCAACCTACTCATCCCCTTTTCATTGAATCAAACTTAGCAGCCTGGAACATATCCTTGACTACAAACTTCCTCCCCTCTCAAACTGCAACCGCAGACCGAATGCCAAGGGAGACTAGACTCACATCTTCTTCTCAACCGTACTCCCTTGGGAATAGGATAAACCATGTTTAACATATCTTCCTCCACCCCTTCTTCAGACCGAGAACTCTTAGGAGATGAACCTCCATTCAAGTCTTCTTCTCTTCCCTCTTTGGTTCGGCGGTGTGCAGCAAGTATGGGACTGCCACTTGAACTCATCATCCATTCTCCTCTCTTGTTCAGCCGAAGCCCAACTTCAAGGAGATGAGCCTTTGCCTGCAGCTGAATCTGACCCTTTGGAGCATGGGATGATGGGGATGTTGTGTATCCCTTTGTGATTATTCTCTTGCTGATTATTGAACTTTGTGGTCCCTTGTAGAAGTTAAGACTCAGACTTCAAACTATCTCCTTCATCATTCTTGTTTCGGCCAGTATGAGTAAATTAGAAGGATTATGTTCTGTCATTTTATTCCCTGCAAGGTTCGGTTGAATGACAACAGCCCAGGGAAAGCTCAACGAGAGTCCATTCTTCATCCATTCCTTTGTGCGGCCCTGCACCTAGAAACAAAGAGGTGCATGCATTCCTCTATTTCCTGGTTCACCTGTCCTCTCGTCGGCTTGATGAGGTGATTCACTATATGCAGATTATTCCCCTCGGTGTTCTATGGAGCTCCCCTGCATGCAGCTGCAAATCCGATTCCTAACAAGAAAGGCCAGCATTGTTAGTTCTATCTCACCAACCTTCACCAGATTTCGTAGCCTTGAAGACCTACTAGGAGCATGAGAATTTTAACGGAACCCTTGGTGGCTGTTTGCTGTAAACCGATTTTGGAACTTGTGGGTGCATGCATGAGGATGTAAATCGGAAATTATCTCTCCACCACTCTATCTCTGTCGGCTGAACATAAGACTGCTGTTCCTCCTCTCATTCCTTTCCTTAAGCCGCATGTTTTTGGAAAGGAAACACGAGAACCAAACACACACATCTTCCACTCCCTTTTCTGCATGGTTTGGAGGAGTGGCAGCGGTCAAGGAGAGTGAGGCCTAATCATGTTTCTGCTCCCTTTCTGGTTCAGCCGTGGACCAGCTTCATGGACACAAGTATAAATCCTTCCCTACTATTTCTTCATCCGGCTGTATGCACCTTCCAAGGGGGTGAGATGTTTTTCTCATTGTCTTCTTATTTCCTTTATCGGTTTTGGGTGCATGTTTTTACTGCATGCACTTTGGTCCAGCGTTGAACAAACTTCTTCCTCACCTGCATATAGATGGAACCAATCTTGCAGAGCAAAAAGAAGAGAGTAGGACTGCTCTGGAGGTCCTTGCGCGCTAGTGAACTAGTAGCTGAGTTGTTCGGTTTTTCCTCCTTCTTTACACTGTTCGGTTGGCTTGAAGCACTAATCTTGGGGAGTAACCTTGGAGGTAAAGGGTCCCTTTCTGTTTCCCTACTTGTTCGACCTGCTTTGTGCTAAGGGGGACGTAATCTTTGTCTTACCTTTATGCCACTTTAAGCGGTTGTCTCTTGATATTAAGAGGACCATGTTTTTATTAGTCTACTCCCAGTTTCCTGCCTTGGACTGCAGTAGAACTAGGTGACCCCAAGTAAAAGTAATTAATTATAAAAAATAAAAAAAAAAAGAAGAAAAGAAATAAAACCCCTAGCTACTCTTTTATGTTCAGCCTGCACTTGTTTAATAGGGGGATGTGTGGTGCCTCGGCCATGCTGTCATTAGGGGTTTGGTAACTGGCATAAAGGTGCTATATTTAATATTATGCTAAAGAAAGAAATAAGATACCTTTAGGGGATGGCGCTAAAACTAAATCTGTAGGAATAAGGGGCATGGGAATTTTGTCATTTACTACTCGATTAGTGGACTAATGTATAAGGCAGAAAAATATTGAGATTACAGCATAATAAAATCAGGAAGAGTATAAATTTGGAAGTACAAACCCCTTTTGCTTACTCATTTTTTTGGTTTTGTAAGTAGCCTTGGTCACACCTTGTACAGATTTATAACTTATGTAAATAGCATACCTTATGTCTCTAGCATGCACCCGTGACCTTGTAAATAACAACATGAAAATAATAAAGAAGTGGTACATAACTATTGGATAAGAAACCGTTTATAAACCAAGAACCTAGGAGGAGGGAAAAGCTTAGTAAGGCATAGGAAATATATGTAAAAAATTCTAATTTGGTGCATATGTTTGTTTAGGTGCCCAAGGTCCCTTAAGATCGGACTGTTTGATGATGTTTGGAATGCTTGGTTAAAAAGAATGTTAAAGACTTGAGGTAAGTGTAAGGCGATATTGCCTAATGTGACTATTGACTACTGGTATAAAATTGTGACATGATGCTCCATATGCCGTAAAAATATTATGTTCCATTATGATGAAAGGAAACTGCCAAAAATGTGCCGTGATGGCTATATGATTATGAGGTAAAGACGTTATGTGGCAGCATAACGCATATGAAAGGTATATAAGCATGCATCTTACATCATACCACATTTTTATGCTTTGTGTGTGAAATGCATAGCATGACATGCATGTATCAAAATCATATAGGCCTTGTTTTAGAATAGTTATGTACAGGACCATGTGTTTGAGCAAGCATCATGTAGGCATCCCCAAGGTACCGGGGTATGGGACACTTGGCATCAGTCCGCATAGGCCCACAGTTGGAATCCACATGGAGCTCAGGTGCCAAGGGATATTTGATTCCACTGTGAAGTGCGCGCACGACGGTGCTAAAAGCGCAAAGGAAAGGGCGTTATATACGCAATATATGAATATGATTGAAAGGAAAGGCGTTATATGCGCTATATATATATATGAATATGATGAAAAGGAAAAGGGAAAAGGAACAAGGATATGTTGAAGTGACTGTTTATGATTTTGTGCCTAGTTAATACTGTTATATTATTGGTTTTGTTGCCACACTACTGGGATTATTCTCACCCCTTTGGGGCTGCTATTTTTCCTAAATGGCAGGAGGACGAAAAAGCATTTGAAGAAGTGATGTTTGCTGTTGCTTACTGATGCATGGAATTTCGTTGTTACTGTTTGATTGATTGGATGACTGTAATGCTTAATATTTTGGTACTCTTGGATGACTGTAGATATTATTATCTCTATTTTACCTTGAACTCTTATGAACAGCGGCTGTTTTGGAAAACGTTTTGCGAAAGTGATTTTTGAACGTTTTATTAGGTGCTGAATTTTAACAGTTTTACCGGTACTTTACGGGTCATGTTCAAGGGGCAAACGAACTCCGATTTACTATTATTTTATATGCACGCGAAGCCCCAAGAATGTACTTTCAAACTGTGCAGGTCTCATTACTATTCGAAACTTGTACAAACTCCAGTAAGCTCCGCCTCACAGTCTGATTCCAGAAAAACGGACAGGATTCATGAGCGTCTTACGCGTCCTGTTCCGTGGGGCTATTCATCTCCGAATCGTGCATAATTTATATGTACGCAAAGCCCCGGATGTCTAGTTTTTCAGAAGCTTGGAATATTTTTTATCGCATATGAATTCGATTTTATACAGATTTTTAAGAGAGCAAGGTTTTCTGAAAAGTATAGAAAATTCAGCAAAGGATTTTATCATTGACTCTTTCTATGTTTGATAAACGATTTCATTTTTCTCAAATTGTTTTTATAAGAATCAAATCTGGACTTTTTCAAGTTTCCAAAATTAAATGATATTTGATAAAGTTTTAAAATTTATGAGTTTCATACCGCTGCAACTCTAATACGATTTATCAAACAACCCTCTTGGATGCCTACAAGAGTGGGTGTTACACCTTCCCATTAGCCTAGGGTAAGGAAATGTATCAACCCTTGCGGTTTAGGGTAAGCTTTATTCGAAATAGGGAATCTTCAATTTACTGACTCTTAAGACAGATCATCTCATGATCTCTTTTACTATGCATAGATTCCTGAGTCCCTATAAATGCCATCCCGATTTCTCCGGTTTACAGATAACCTAATCTCTCACAGAGATTTGATGAATTCCTTCAGCTTATCACCCTAGCCTTGTGCTCTTACAGGACAAGCCCAACAGTATACCTATGAGTCTCTATGTTTCAGGCAGACGAGGTATACAATCAAAGCATGCCTTCTAGAACACAGTCTAGGTAATAACTTCTGGTCTAAGGAAAGACATACCCTAATATAAAGAGACTACTCTAACGATACTATCTGTGAGATTTCCTCATAGAGTCTCTTTGTGGGTCTGTTTAGTGCGAGCTATACTCTTATAGGTCCACCCACGACTTTAGCTAAGACATCTCCATATCTGTAGCACATGAGGTATTTACCTTGTATCCATATACAAGTAGATAAGTCGTGCTAGTCTTACCCGAGATCACTGATCCCCATTCTCAGTGTCTCTAGACTAGGAACATAAAATTAGGAATAAACGTGTGGTATCCTTGAATCCTCATGATCGTGATCTCATCACAGTTACTCAAGAAATACCTGTTCTATTCCAAGGGGTTTATCCAGTTTGTTCATATTCTATTAACAATAATATCAAGACATAATATGAAACCGGATAAATGTGCTTATTATTTATTTGCGACAATAAAGGTCTACATATAATGTCCTTATTTAATCAAAAGATTGTCTCTAGGACACCCATATACTAACAGAAAACATACAAGCCATTTATTAAAGAAGCAGTCCCAAAAACAATATCATTCAAAATGATAGAAAATGTACCATCCCTAATAATGAAAGCAAAACCATCTTGTTCTAAACAAGAAATAAAAATAATGTTTCCAGAAATGCCGGGAACATAAAGACAATTATTCAAATGCAATAAGAGGCCCGTAGGCTAATGAGGTCGGTATCTCCAACACCACGAGCAGCAATTCTTGCTGCATCACCAACGCATAGGTCCATCTCGTTCTTCTCCAATCTTCTAGGGCTCCTAAGCACCTGCAACAAATTGCAGATTATGAGAACCACAAACGGTATCCAATACCCATGTAGTCGGATTAGCACAAGAATAATTTATCTCAATAATGTGAATACCTGAGGTAGAAGCATCACCATGCTTCTTCACACTCTTCAGGTAGTCTGGACAATTCCTCTTCCAATGGCCATTTTTGCCACAATGGAAGCACACAGCATCGCTTTGGTCCTTGGGTGCACTCTTACCCTTCTTTTTGCCTTTCTTCCTTTTGGACTTTCCTTTGGGCTTAAGGGACTTGTCTTTCCTCGTGTTGTTTATGCAGTTCAGGCGACATGAATGCCAACATGATGCAACAAGCCAACACATTATCATCCATGTGTTGCTGTGTCAAGGACATAAGTAACTTTTTTGGCCCGCAGAACATTTTTGACGTTTCGATGCCAGTCCATAAAATTAGGACCGGCCAGTTTGTTCGTATCGAGTATTGAGTGCAGTGACAGTGGATTAGTCATACTAAAAACTGAAAATGTAAAGATAGATTAATTACTATATATTTTCGTGTAACAAATTATTAAAGACATTAAATAATTTGCCCCTTCCACTATTTTATCTAAGTCAACGACCCTTAAACTTTCACTTAGGGTTGTTCTACTTTTAGATTTCACCTTAGTGGGATTAAGAGTGCGATTATCTATTTTAACCCCCGTCTGAGACTGCAAGATTAAATTAAATAATGGGTTGATCCTTATCAACAGTATCTCATACTCTCTCTGAACATTAGGTCGACAACTCCTTGTCACTTAGTGGTGCATCTCATGCAACCAACGTAGCACTATTACCCTAAGTAAATAAGCCCGGCTGAGCCTGCAACTTATGCCTCAGTTAAGCACTAACCAGCACCCTATGTGTCTCACACTTCTAATACTGCTCTTGCTCAACGAAACAGTGGGTCCCAACTGAGTTGTGGAGTACCATTATTTAGAGGAGTTTTGAGTAATATTGGTGGTGGGAGGTAATCATGTGCTTAATAATTTATTCCTTTTAAGGGTTCCTTTTATTTAGGGTTTACTAAGTCTCATCTAACGCATATGTATGTTATCATGCTAGTCGTAACCTATGTCAAACATCTATCGGTTTACACTAGTCACAATTGGACGTGCATAATAAGACATACAAACATGATTTGTCCAATTCATGCATGCTAGACGTCTTAAGCCATAAAAGCATACATTCGCGATACACTATCTTATGCATACTAGTCGTACAAAGCATACAAGCATATAAAACAATTTTATTTGAGACACTTATGGTCCAATACCTTTAAAGCTAACAACTTCTTGGGCTAACAACCATTATTAGGCCCAATACCTTTAAAGCTAGTCCATCATGACTACAAGGCGTTAGTGTGTGACCCATTAGGTCCAACTTAGCTTCTGACATAACTGGGCTTGGCCCAAAAAGCCCACAACCCAATTAATGACAACACAGAGCACTAGCAATGCTTTGTTGCCCCAGAACTAGTCAGATTAATGACTTGATCATCCTATTGCACATATTTGGTTACCGTATGTATTTTCCTTCGTCTCGATTATCTTCCCATTAACCTAGGGTAAGGAAATGTATCAACCCCTGCGGTTTAGGGTAAGCTTTATTCGAAATAGGGAATCTTCAATTTACTGACTCTAAAGGCAGATCATCTCATGATCTCTTTTACTATGCATAGATTCCCGAGTCCCTGTAAATGTCATCCCGATTTCTCCGGTTTACAGATAACCTAATCTCTCACAGAGATTTGACGAATTCCTTCAGCTTATTACCCTAGCCCTGTGCCCTTTAAGGACACGCCCAACAGTATACCTATGAGTCTCCATGTTTCAGGCAGACGAGGCATACAATCAAAACATGCCTTCAAGAACACAGTCTAGGTAATAACGTCTGGTCTAAGGAAAGACATACCCAAACATAAAGAGATTACTCTAATGACACAATCTGTGAGATTTCCTCATAGAGTCTCTTTTTGGGTCTGTTCAGTGCGAGCTATACTCTTATAGGTCCACCCACGACTTTAGCTAAGATATCTCCATATCTGCAGCTCATGAGGTCTTTACCTTGTATCTATATACAAGTAGATAAGTCGTACTAGTCTTACTCGAGATCACTGATCCCCAAACTCAGTGTCTCTAGACTAGGAACATATAATTAGGAATAAACATGCAATATCCTTGAATACTCATGATCGCGATCTCATCACAGATACTCAAGAGATACCTGTTCTATTCCAAGGGGTTTATCTAGTTTGTTCATATAATATTAACAGTAATATTGAGACACAATATGAAACTGAATAAATAGTGCTTTCATTTATTTGCGACAAACAAAGTTCTACATCTAGTGTCCTTTATTTAATCAAAAGATTGTCTCTAGGACACCCATATGCTAACAAGCTCCCACTTGGCCTAGAGCCAATCAGACCTAAGTCGTATGGCCAAAGCCTCATAATGACTATCATGTTTTCTCTGAGAAATAGCCTTTGTCAGAGAATCGGCCAGGTTATCGTCTGTGGGAACCTAATCCATTTTTACATCATTCTTATCAATGATTTCTCTAATCAAATGATATCCGCGGAGCACGTGTTTAGATCTTTGATGAGACCTAGGTTTTTTTGACTGCGTAATGGCTCCTGTGTTGTCCAAAGCAACTGTATGGGCTCATCCACGCTTGGAACCACCCTTAGTTCATTTATGAACTTCTTGATCCACACTGCCTCCTTAGCTGCTTCTGAAGCAGCTATGTATTCAGCCTATGTCATTGAATCTGCTGTTGTCACTTGCTTGGAACTTTTCAAAGACACTGCCCCACCATTTAAGGTGAATACGAATCCTGACTGTGACTTGCAGTCATCTTTGTCACTCTGAAAGCTGGCATTAGTGAACCCTTTCACTGTTAACTCATTAACCCCACCATAGACCAGAAACACATCCTTAGTTCTTCTTAAGTATTTAAGGATGGTTTTGACTGCCGTCCAGTGACCCTCTACAGGGTCTGACTGGTATCTGCTCGTAATGCTTAAACCATATGAGACATATGGTCTCGTACATATCATGACATACATTATGGATCCAATAGCCGAAGCGTATGGAATTCCACTCATGCGATCCTTCTCAGGCTGTGACTTAGGACACATAGCCCTTGATAGGTGTACCCCATGACTGACAGGAAGAAAACCCCTTTCGACCCTTCCATGCTAAACCTCTTTAGCATCTTGTCAACGTATGTGGATTGAGATAAACCCAGCAGCCTCTTGGATCTATCTCTATAGATCTTTATACCAAATATAAAGGCTGCCTCTCCCAAATCCTTCATGGTAAAGTTTTCTGAAAGCCACTCTTTCGTTATTTTTAATGTAGGAATGTCATTTCCTATTAGCAATATGTCATCTACATAAAGCACTAGGAAGACGACATTACTCCCACTAACCTTTCTGTAAACACAAGGTTCATCCTCGTTCTTGATAAAACCGTTACTCTTAACGACTTCATCAAAACGTATATTCCAACTCCTTAATGCTTGCGTTAGCCCATATATTGACCTTTGTAGTTTGCATACCATATGCTCCTGATCTTTGATTTCAGAGCTGTAACACCCACTCTTGTATGCATCCAAGAGGGTTGTTTGCTAAATCGTATTAGAGTTGCAGCGGTAAAGAACTCAATTAATTTAAAACTTTATCAAATAACATTTAAATTGGAGACTTGAAAAAGGTCCAGATTTGATCCTCATAAAAACCATTTGAGAAAGATGAAATCGTTTATCGAACATAGAAAATTTCATTGATAAAACCCTTTGCTGAATTTTCTATACTTTTCAGAAAACCTTGCTCTCTTATAAAATCTGTATAAAATCGAATTCAGATGCGATAAAAAATATTCCAAGCTTCTGAAAAACTAGACATCCGGGGCATCACGTACATAT
This sequence comes from Gastrolobium villosum, assembly GCA_032173675.1. NCBI lineage: Eukaryota > Viridiplantae > Streptophyta > Magnoliopsida > Fabales > Fabaceae > Gastrolobium > Gastrolobium villosum. The sequence goes on from JAVKPL010003484.1 coordinate 16,354, forward strand.
AAATTATGCGCGATTCGGAGGTGAATAGCCCCACAGAACAGGACACGTAAAACGCTTGTGAATCCTGTCCGTTTTCTGGAAAACAGGCTGTAAGGCGAAGCTTATTGAAATTCGTACAGCTTTCGTATAAAAATGAAACCTGCACAGTTTGAAAGTACATTCCTGGGGCTTCGCGTGCATATAAAATAATAGTAAATTGGAGTTCGTTTGCCCCTTGAAACATGACCCGTAAAGTACCGGTAAAACTGTTAAAATTCAGCACTTAATAAAACGTTCAAAAATTCTTTTCAGAAAACATTTCCCAAACAGCCACTGTTCATAAAAGACTAAACAGAGTTAAAGTAATAATTTCAACAATCATCCAAGTTCTCGAAATATACAAGAATATACAGTCATCCAGCAATCACACAACAACAGCCAAAGTCCAATCAATATTAATCAACAGCATGCATCCATATACTCACGTCTTCAAGTGTGCTTTCCTTTTTCCTGCCATTTTATGAAAATAGCAGCCCCAAAGGGGTGAGAATAATCCCAGTAGTGTGGCAACAAAACCAATAACATAACAGTATTAACTAGGCACAAAATCATAAACAGTCACTTCAACATATCCTTGTTCCTTTTCCTTTTTCCTTTTCATCATATATATATATATATATTGCGTATATAACGCCTTTCCTTTGCGCTTTTAGCACCGTCGTGCGCGCACTTCACAGTGGACATCCCATACATGGCACCTGAGCTCGGTGGATTCCAACTGTGGGCCTATGCGGACTGATGCCAAGTGTCCCATACCCTGGTACCTTAGGGATGCCTATATGATGCTTGCTCAAACACATGGTCCTGTACATAACTATTCTAAAGTGCAAGGCTATATGATTTTGGTACATGCATGCCATGCTATGCTTTCACACACAAAGCGTAAAATAAATGCAGTGGAATGTAAGATGCATGCTTATATACTTTTCATATACGTTATGCTGCCACATAACAACTTTACCTCATAATCATATTGTCGTTCTAGGCACATTCTTGGCAGTATACTTTCATCATAAGGAACATAATTATTTTACGGAGTATGGAGCATCATGTCACAACTTTATACCAGTAGTCAATAGTCACATTAGGTAATATCGCCTGACACTTACCTTGCGCCCAAGCAATAAGCAACAGAACCAAAATTCACCTCACTCTATAAGAGCTACGTGCACCTAAATACATGTGTGACAAATCAGAATTGGTTCCATATTAATCCCATAATTCCCAAGTCATTTCCATTATTCCCATTCTTGTATTTTATTTGATTTAGCAAACATTCAAGACTAATAGTTCACTGCATACATTTTTATTCCAACAATTGCTAACAAAACAAAATCTCCAAGGCTTCATACATATAAACCAATTCGGTCCTGCCTATTAAATTAGGTGCCACTCATTTAACATTTAAATAGCCATTTCTACAAGGTTTAGAAGGTACCACAACATGCCTCTTATATACTTTATTTATAACAACTTCCCTATGTCATGTGTGCGCTAGAGTGTGGCCCAAAGCATGTTTTGAATTCAATTTAATATACACAGTGTTAGGAGTGCGATACCACCCTACAAAAATAGTCCAATATTCTCATCTAAGATCTATTTATATACTCAGAAATCTGTTTGGCTAGCAGGCATAAGGTTCATGACTTTTATTCACATTTCCAACCTTACACTTTATGGTGCGCTAAAATACAAGCTGTCCCATTACTTGAATTCAACAAAGTTAGATACCACAGCCTATATATGTATATACAGACTACCAACAGTTCAAAGGATGAGCAGTAAAGGAAAAGATGACAAAACCGGTTTCCTAGGACACTTATGTTGGCCGAACAGAATGGGAAGAAGCGGATAGAAGGAAGTTTACAATCTCTAAACACACATGCTGTGATCGAACAGTGTAGGGAAAGAGAGGAGAAATTCACAAATCAAGCCATCCCCTTAACCGAAGCAATGGAGTGGAGTAGGAGTGTAGGTTCAGCTCTTACCTTCTAGAAATACACAAAACTAGCGGCTTAATGAAGGAATAGCATGCTCCCTCTCCAATGCTTTCAGGTTCTAATCTACGGCTGCATGCAGGGTAAAAGAATTTGCTAACTCAGTACCAAATTAAACACCTGCAGAGGAACCTTCAATCTGACCAACTCAAGCAGATTTGAGAAATGGAAGAAAAGAATACATCACCTCCTTGAATGGAAGTTCTCAACCGAACACAAGAGGAGGAGCAGGGAGAACGGGAAGAGGTAGAACCTCATCCTTCTCTGGTTGTAGCTCGGTAGAATGACATAGAGGGAAGATGGAAGCTTGAACGTGGAATTTTTTTTCTCTCAGCAAGGCTCACGGTTCTACGCACAGAAGGGAGGTAGGCTACGTTTCTCACTTGAACCCAAAGTGCACTCTCATTTTCATTTTGCCTCTCCTAGTTCGTATAGGTGGTGAAGCTTAGCTTGGTTCCTTTTCCATGCTTAGGAAGAAAATTCAATCCAAATGTTGATGCTACTCCCTGCGCATAGAGTGGGAACTAAGGAGATGCTATTTTTATTTTGGTACAACAGGCAGTAAATATATGAGCAGCAAGGGTTTGGCCGAACATGGAGAAGAGGGTCCATATGTCCAAATGAGGCGACGGACATGCAGGGAATGGAAGGTAAGGTGGCCTATATGCAAGCCATAGGAAAGCTAAGTGGCACACATGCAATTCTTTTGCCTCCTCTCAAGGTGCCTACGGCCATGAAGGAAGACAGAAGTGGCAGTGGGTGATACTTCCCTTGTGGTGCTTGGAGGACAATGCGCAGGAATGAAGTGGTCTTCTTTTTCACATGGAGAAGTGAAGTCTTAAAAAGAAGGAAGGAGCTTGGCCGAATACAAGCAGGGTGAAGGCCAAGTGTCCCACGAGATGGTAAGTGGCGGACATGCACAATGGAAGGACAGATTTTTATTTGACACCTGGTGTTCATGCACCAGCCGAAATTGAGTTGGATAAGGGAGACATTTTCAGCCAATAAAAATACATGCATAATGAGTGAACCAATAGAAATTCATGCAGGTTGATTCCCTCTTATGATAGCCGATGGATAAGTGTAGAGAGATTTTAATGTTAAAGTGGGATTCACCCTTTTACGTTTTGGGCCGTGGCCCAAAGGGAAGAAATGGGTTCCAACATTATGTTCAAGGCTTTCCCAACTTATGCACTAGCCCAATAAATTATTAACTAAGAGTTTATTCCTTGCAATAAAATTAATCACATACTTTTAATGAGTACTCATATAATTCTAAGTAGTGTTATGCTTTCTATATGTTATAATTAAATTATTCCTATACTCATAACTAGAATGTCTCATGCATAAAATAGGTACTCACCTTCCAAGGTAATACC
>JAVKPL010003485.1:0-19780 GCA_032173675.1 Gastrolobium villosum
GAACAAGCCTTGTGGGGGTGTAAGGTCCTTGGTTGCTGAGTTTAACTTCTGGTTTTGGGGTGTTAGTAGGTTAAGTTGGTGAGTTCTCTTCTGGAAAAGCCATGGTTATGGCATTTGGTGCTTAAAAGAGTCATCTTTGAAGAGAAAGGTTCAATCTTGTGGTGTATTTTGGTGCTCTTGCAAGTCAATCTTGAGCCTTGTTGGAGAGCTCCAAAAGCCTTCTTCTTGCTGATTTTGAACCTCCATTGATATACCTTGAACTTTCCTTTGAATTTTCATGAAAATGGCTTGTTTATGTTATGAAATGAGTTAACTTTAAACATTCAAGCTTAAGGTTGTTAATCTAAGGCTAATAAGTGGTATTGAACTTCTGTTTTGGGTCAAAACCGGACCTTGGGTCATGGGGTGGCAATTTGGCTTCGGATTATGCAGAAAAAATCTGCATAAAACTGTTCTGGCCGCGTGGTAATCGATTACTTTTGATTGGTAATCGATTACCATGTGTGGTAATCGATTACCTTGCTAGTGGTAATCGTAGTGTGCAGTAATCGATTACCATGCCTTGGTAATCGATTACCATCTGTAACACTTAACGACCTAGTTTACTAAAATTGCAATATCTCGAGCTACGAGCTCCAAATTGAGTGAGGTTTGGAGCCTGTGTGAAGCATAACACTAGGGCTACAATCCTAAGTATTTTCAGATCCATTGGTTAAGTGGATTACTCTCAGTTTATGTTTGAAGTCGCGACCCTATTGTTGGAAATTCAGTTTGTGTTACTGTTGGAAAACAATAATACTGTTAAGTGAGGGACTTAATACTTGATAATAATGAACTAGAAAAGTTGTAAACGAAAAATTAAATGTTGTCATAATTAGATGAACCTTTAAAGTATGGTTATTGATGATATTTCTGATAAATAGATTGTGATTGTGCTGTTTGTGGGACTTCTGAGGTTGTGGCGTACTCTTGGCTTGAGATAGTAAGCTTGCAAGGTAAGCTTTCGTGTCCTCGGTTTAGCCATTGTTGGTTCCACCATTTCCCATGGGGGGATGGTTATATGCATGATGTGTTTTCATGTACTGTTTTATCGAAAAGCTATGGAGCTGTTAAGTGCAATTGCTGTATGATATTTATGTGGTGTTTGCCTTAAAGGGAAGCCATGGGGTGGGCACAGCCTGGGCTGATACAGCATGGGCTGATACTGTGTGGGTAATAGACGTATTCCTGTACTTCTCTAATCAGTAGAATAGTTATAACCCACATGACATGATTATCTGCTCCATTGCACTATTTTGGAAATTATATTGTTAAACTGTTTTTGAACTTATATTGCATATGTAAGTGAGCTTGGGGTGGAAGATCCTTGAGGACCCCTTATCTTACTGAGATTTCTGTTTAGAAATCTCACCCCACGTTTGGAGCACCATTTTCAAGTTCAGGTAATGCAGGGGTTGAGAACTCCAGTGGCAGGAGGCCTGAGCTTAGCTGATAGTGTTGTTTATTTGATGACATGTTTGGATGCTGGATTATACCTGTTGCTATTATGCTTTTAGCTTCAGTTATTATTATGTTGTTGCTGTTAAGACTGTTGTTGGGCTCTGTTGCCTAATTTGGTGAGAATGGGGTTGTCCATGCCGCATTGATTTGACTATGTATTGTTTAGATTCGAGTTGTAATAATGTATCAGGATTATGTCCGGACTAGGTGTTGTAGTTCCATGATTTTAGATACTCACTGTTATTTATATTATGAGGTATTTCAGTTAGTTATCTCTTGCAATATCATACAGGTGATGTTTTTATGAAAATGATTAAGTAATCAACTTGGTTAGGTATAATGACGTCATAATTGAAAAGAAAATGATATTTCGCATTTTTAAATTAAGCGTAGCTTAATACGATGATATGATAACATTACCGGATATATACGGGGTGTTACATTTTATGGTATCAGAGCAACGGTTCAAGGGAAAAGCCTGTATGCATTGCAATAACTTAGGATGTTTTGTAGTGTGTCTGTCTCGTGTGTTTGCTCCGTAGGGTTTTTATTAGGATGATGGATATGTTATCACATTGCGTGGGCCTGATCAACTCATAATTTGTGTAACTTGTGCAGAGTCATGGTAGGACCCAGGAGAACTCGTGAGACTGTTGAGGATCAACCCGATCCTATCCTGGCTGCATTGCCTGAGATGCAGGCGGCTAGATTAGCTGATCAGGAGGCCAGCAGATTGGCCAACCTGGCAATGATGGACGCCATTCGCGAGGCGAACCGGAAAGCCGTGGAAGATGTTCGTGAGACAAACCGGAGGACCACTGAGGATGCCCTCGAGGCGAACAGGTTGGAGAACATGACCTTGATGAGGGTCATGTTGGAGGAGATGAGGGTTGTCCTGCTGTTGGTCAGTTCACTCCGCCACCACCGCCTCCACCTCCACCCAGTCTGCAGGACGACAGTCAGAGTCAGTTGGAAGATGGCAGTCACTTTACGGGGGCCATGCAGACCGTCCCTGTGCTTGTTGAGGATCGAGATGAGATCGATCACCGGCTGAATGTTTTCCGTAAGCATAAGCCACCTACCTTTGATGGATCTTATGATCCTATTGCTGCGGCGCGATGGCATGGGGATTGTCCATGCCACATTGATTTGACTATGTCTTGTTTAGATTCGAGTTGTAATAATGTATTAGGATTATGTCCGGACAACGTGTTGTAGTTCCGTGATTTTATATACTCACTGTTATTTATATTATGAGGTATTTCAGTTAGTTGTCTCTTGCAATATCATACAAGTGATATTTTTATGAAAATGATTAAGTAATCAACTTAGTTAAATATAATGACGTCATAATTGAAAAGAAAAAGATATTCCGCATTTTTAAATTAAGCGTGGCTTAATACGATGAAAATTATTGTGAACATTTTCGAAAATCGTATGTTAATTATCAAATTTATTATTGAACACAAATTTAAGATTATTTTTCTTGCATATTTAAGAACTTACAGATCTTATTGTAATTTTGTAACTGTATTTGGACCACAGGCTAAGATATTAAGATTTAGTAATATTGATTGTATTTACCAAATTGTGATGCGTCATAATTCGTTACCAGTGATAGTGAATTTCGTGGCCAATAATTTCGTGACACGTGATCATATTACAGACGAAATTCGCTACAAAGTGTAGCGAATTATGTCACGTCAGCATTTTCTTGCAAAAGTGTGACACGTGTCAAAAAATAATTCGCCAACATAATATACTACATAGTATAGCGAATTACTACCTACTTGACACGTGTCAATTTGTTGTGCATGCTGATGTGACGTAATTCGCTATATTGTGTAACGAATTATTTACAAATATATTTTACTACACAATGTAGTGAAATATATGGCAGCATTTTGGAAAAATTTACTTGTTGACCGTAACCTTCTGGTAATTTTTTTGGCCAATGGCCCGTGTTCCACGTATTGTACTACCATACCTTATACTAACTTACGTTCACTGTTGTTGCCTGTGCTCCAGTCCACCATGTTCTGCACTAGAAGGTTCCTTACCCGGCAACAACTCCTCCTCCCATTCTCCACCGCCACCTCCGCCGCCATCGCCGCCGCCACTGTAGCGGCGCCCACCCACCTAGAATCCTACACTGTCCAGCCCCCAATCAAACCCTGGCCCAACCGCCTCCACCCGAAGCTGGTTGCATCCCTCATCTCACGCCAACACAACCCTGACCTCTCTCTCGAGATCTTCGATTACGCCGAAAACCACCACCCTGGCTTCTCCCACGATCCCCAAACCTACCAAGCCATCATCCTCAAACTATCACGCGCCCGCCACTTCCACAAAATCGAGTCCCTCCTCACGCGCCTTCGCCACTCGCCGCAACGGGATCGCTGCGGCGAGGAACTGTTCGTAGCCGTTATTCGCGGTTACGGACTCGCGGGCCGGCCCGAGCAGGCCCTCAAGACCTTCTTGAGAATCGAATCCTTCGGGATTCGACCCTCGGTTAGGTCCCTCAACGCCTTGCTCAATGCTTTGGTTCAGAACAAACGTCACCGTTTGGCGCATTTGGTGTTTAAGAGTTGTAGAACACGGTTTGGTGTTGCCCTTAATGTGGTTAGTTGCAATATTTTGCTCAAGGCGCTTTGTAAGATGAATGAGGTTGATGTTGCAGTTAGGGTTTTGGATGAGATGGTTGAAATGGGTGTAGTGCCAAATGTGGTGAGTTACACCACTGTTTTGGGTGGTTTTGTTTGGAGAGGTGATATGGGTAATGCTAAGAGGGTTTTTAGTGTGATTTTGGATAGAGGGTGGGTGCCTGATGTGAATGCTTACACTGTTTTGATGAATGGGTTTTGTAGGCTAGGGATGTTGGTTGATGCTATTAAGGTCATGGATGATATGGAGGAGAATGGTGTTGAGCCTAATGGTGTTACTTATGGTGTTATGATTGAGGCTTATTGCAAGGGGAAGAAATCTGGGGAAGCAGTTAACTTGCTTGAGGATATGCTTGTGAAGGGTTATGTACCGAGTTCGGGGTTGTGTTGTAAGGTTGTTGATCTGTTGTGTGAGGAAGGGGATGTTGAGAGAGCTTGTGAGGTGTGGAGGATGGTTTTAAGGAAGAATTGTAGCCTTGACGATGCCATCGCAGGCACGCTTATACATTGGCTTTGCAAGAAGGGGGAGGTGATGGAAGCTAGGAAGGTGTTTGATGAATTTGAGGGTGGCTCGGTTGCCGGTCTCTTGACGTATAACACGTTGATAGCTGGAATGTGTGAGAGAGGAGAACTTTGCGAGGCGGCTAGGCTGTGGGATGACATGGTGGAAAAGGGTCGTTCTCCTAATGCTTTTACGTATAACATGTTGATTAAAGGATTTTGTAAGGTTGGCAATGCTAAGGAGGGTATCAGAATTCTCGAGGAGATGGTGGAAAATGGATGTTTGCCCAACAAATCAACTTACTCAATATTGATTGATGGGATTTCTCTTTCAGAAGGAATGAAAGAAGAAATCAACAAGGTAGTTTCACGGGCCGTGTCCACTGGAGTTGATGGTGACTTGTGGGATCTTTTCTTAAAACATGCTGTGGGTAATTTAGATGGAAATGCAGCTGAACTTGATAGGATATTAATAGAGAATGCAGTGTGATAATGTAAACATTTTAAAAGTGTGCTGTTGTATCTGATCATTTCAAGGCGATGACAAATGGTGATTGAACACTGGGGGAACTTTTTATCCAATGTGGAGGTATAGCTTGTATACTCCCCGGTTAGTGAACTTGAAAGTGTTAATCAATTGACTTGGAACCATTCTTTGCTGGAAATTTGTTCATAATTGGTCTGATTAAAATAGCAGACCATTATAGCCAAACACCAACACCAAGTTTCAACTTATGGATGGTTAATTATGGAAATATGGTGAGGTGAGTGAGTACCCTGTCATTTATTCAGTTAATACTGTCTATTTATGAATCATGGCATGGGTATCTTCAATCTCCGATTCAGCTGTTTGCATTGCGTTGTAGGTTTTTCTTGTTGTCTGTCCAAGGCTGCGTATTAATTCCTGGGACAAAGGGAATGGATAAATATCTTGTAGGTATGTGGTGTGCTTGAAGAATGAGATAGGTTATGGAATCTGAACCTGATATATTGAGAAGGGTTGCTTTTGGTGTTGTTCTTAATGATTATGATTAAGCACTCTTGAAGCATTAACCATGTATTCAAATTCAAGTGACTGAAAATTCCTGATATAGCAATTTAATCTGGATCCTTGTTTTGTTTAATCTAACCGTAGTATGATTAAGAAATGAGAATCATACTAATGGAAGCAAACATAAGGTTTCACAATGCTTTTGCTATTTAAATGAATGAGTAAATACTAAATACATATATGGGAAAGAACCTTGTTAGGTGAGGCTACATTAATGATTTTATATATTTATAACATGCCTCCTCACACGAGAGTCTACTGGACTTGAAGGGCGGACAATGCACAGGTCCACCTACATGTGCTAAGAATTCTATAAGACTTGATTAATTATTAATTAAATGGGGGCGGTGAGGATCAAACTTGTGACACTGAGGCTTTGATACCATGTAAAGAACTAATTAGGCCACTTTGAATGATTAAAAAATAAAGAATTTGTAACTATCTGGTTCTGCTAGAAGATAATATTTGAACTGCTGCTCAAATCTCAGATCAGGATGAGCAATCTTAAACAATTCTACCTAGATAAATACTATTAGCAACTCAATATAAATTATCTGGTGTATAAAGTTGTATGAAATACCAATGTTGATCTTTGCAATATAAAGACTTTTGTGGGTACTATCTTTCACTTGCCCATGTTGCTTCTTTGTTTCCAGGCTTTTACTTTGTAGAAGCTGCTTCATCATTTTCTGATATGTGCTCTGCTGCAATTCTTCGATCAATTAATGGTGTCTTAGCAATCATATGCAGCGTAGTTCTATATGACATAATTACTCACTTGAATCCACCACTTGATGAAAGAAAGGCGATGCTTCATTCAGTAGTCCCATCCTTGTACCCCCTTCACTGGTTCTTTACTTTTCTCTATTATACAGATGTTGCATCTGTTACTGAAGTTCTGGCTATGGCTATGTATCTTGCAAGTTTGAAGAAGAATTACTGGTTTAGGGCATTGGTAAGTTATTTTTTAACTTTTTATGTTGCAAACATATATTTAAATTGATAAGTGTTTTTTTTTTTTTATGTATATATTATTTTTATCCAAGTTCCTCTATTTTAATTTCCTGCGGCACTTCTAGAAAAATTGAACCTATGTCATTTTTTATTTTTGTAATCAAACCTATGTCTTTTAACATAGGGTGATAGGGACCAAATTGTACAAATAAGAAATGAAAGAAAAATATGAAATGCGTGTATTGATTAAGGGTTTTATAAGAGTTATGTTGTAGGAGAAGTGATTGTGTAATGTTATAGAGATTCGTTTTGCGTGCATTAATTTTTTTTTTTTTTTTTTTTGCTTTAGAAAGTGTGGATCCCACGAAATGTTGTGTGTGTAGGAAAGTTTTTGGTGATATGTGACATGATAGATGTAAACCCCATTAATTAATGCTGGAAATTCAGCAACAGCAGTACAGGTTATGGTGAAAAGCTGAGAATTACAAAAAAAAGGTAAAAATGCAAAAAGGAAAATACAGGTTTTCTGGAGCTATTCGAGAGGCTCCCGAGATCTCTCCCAAGTCTGGTTTTCCAGCCCAAGTCTGTCCAAAAACCCCCATCTCCACATGTCTCTGGCCCTATTAACAAACCTAACCACCATGCCACATCAGCAATGATTATATTCTCCCTTCTAACAGATTTGCACCCTTCAGGTATGTGTGCTGTTATCTAGAATATTCCCTAATGTTTTGAGTAACCCTCCCTTGGTGTCGTATCATAGTGATTATAGATATAGATGGCCACTGGTTATAACTTTTTCTTGTTATTGAACATATTTATGGCAAAGACCTGGTTTGTTTCTCACTATGATCCTTTGTACTTATAACTAGGAAAAAAATGTATTCTTATCATTACGGGAGGACCCAATATGTTCAAAATATTACTTAAATCAATTTATTATCATTGCCTGAAACAACTTTATAGACTTATTTTGTAATATATAATGGGTAAGGATATTGTAAAAACCAAAGTTGTGTGTTACTATCATGTTATATGTTACTACCAATCAATCTTACCGTTAGATCGATTACGTTGATCCAACGATTATATTTATTTTCATCTTTGTATGGTCATGATTTCCCCAGTTTAATACTTTATATTTATGTCCACCTTTGTATGGTTATGATTTTCCATATTTAATGCTTTCATTTTAAATATGGGAAATCATGACCATACAAAGATGGAAATAAATATAACCGTTGGATTAACATAAGCGATCTAACGATGAGATTGATTGGTAGTAACATGGTAGTAACACAACTTGGTTATTACAATATCCTTCCCCATATATAATTTAGTTTGTAATGGACGTACAGTTATTTTCATAGCTATTCATAGTTCAAAAGGATCTTTGCAATCCTTTTAACATTATGGCAAGATGAAGTGGGAGCTTTTAACTTCGTTTAGTCCCTTTCTCATGGTTGTGGTGGCTTTTCTTTTATTTGTCTATTGGAATGTGATGGGCCTGAAAGTTATAGTTAGTTATGGAAATTTTTCTAGAACATTTAGCTCAGATACTTTATTTTAGTTTGGATTCTGTATTGGCTCAAGCTCACACGCATTTCACTATCACCCAGGCTGTGGACCTGTTCCAATTGTTTTGGAAACGTAGGCCCCTTTGTTTCTTTCAGATGTTCCTGGCTTCTATTGTTGGCCTTCTCTCTGTGCACTTTTTCAGGTTAGGTCAGACTCAGATCACTAATTAGACTAGCAAGCAGAATCTTTATCTTGGTTGTCAACAACTAAATGCATCTTCTGGTGAATTCATGGACTCATTTTGCTCAGATACTGTAAAATTTGAAGTTCATTTTTTCCAAACGCATTTTATTGATATATTTCATTATTATTATTTTACTTTTTTGGTGGGTTATTGATTATCTAATTAATCCTATAAGGGACAGTTCTTCCAAGATTATTTTCCCAACCCTCGAATTCTAGTCATGGGGAAATAAACTCTTTGTATCGAGTTCAGATACTACACCATACCATTCTATATCATGATGCATCACTATAACAATAAGGATGATCAAAGTTGGCTTCTCACACGGACGCTATATATCGGTGTCAATATCTTTACAATGATGATTTTTCTGTTTCGGCCATTTCATTGGAATTAGAGGTGGCAAAGTGGGCGGGCCGCCCGCCCGTCCCAACCTGCCATCTACTTGTCAAAAAATGAGCTAGGGGCATCCTCGCTTTTGAAATTGGGCTGAAAAATTCTGTCCGTCCCGCCTCGTTTGGCAGGTTGGCTTGCCAGTCCGAGCCTATTATACATTAATCCACCTATACCCGTCATCAACTCGCCAAAAAACGAGTCTGTCTCGCTTTTGAGATGGGTTGAAAAACTTAATTTGTCCTGTCCTACCGAGTCAGCCCGTTTTGCCGGCTCTAATTAGAATCATGAGCCTGGAATTCAAAGGTTTTTATGGTGACTTAATTATTCAGAAATGCAAGATTGTAATACGATGAAACTGCACTTTTTAGGCTTTTGCCACCAGATACAAGAGTAAAGTTTTAAATCTCCTTAATAAGTAAGTATCATAACCTTTTTTATTTTTTATTTTACAGAGGTGTTAAAAGCCGGGATACCTTTTAATAGTAGCTTGGTCTATACACAAGATTTGGGGAATTTAAATCAGGACAACATGCTTAAAGGATCTAATAGTTAAAGACAAATAATTTTCGTTTATCAAAAATAAAAATAAAATATTTTTCAAGATCTGATAGTTACCTTCTTTCATTTAATATTGGAAAAAGTTCAATTAAGTTTGTGGTTTTCTTTGAATCACTTTGTGAAGAATTAATTTAATATAAAAGCTTAAGCTTTTAGGTGAGATTATATTAATGATTTTATATATCTATAGCATGTCCCCTCATAGGAGAGCTTATTGGACTTGAATGGTGGACAATGCACAGGTCTATTTATATGTGCTAAGAAATTGTACAAAGATAAAGGGGGGCGACGAGTAGGGGTGTAAATAGGCTGGGTTAGGCTGGGCTTTGGCCTTCCTGGCCTAAGCCTACGTAAAAGAATTCAGCTTATCTGTCCTATTAAAGGCTTTATTTGTAGGCTAAGCCCGACCTATTTTAAAAAATAAGAAATCCTGACATGGCCTACAGGCCTTGTAGGCCTTCCACTGTAGATACTAAGCAAAGAAAATAATTGTATAGAGCAAAAAAAAAAATTCATTCATACATGCATTAGTACTTCTCATAAGAAAAAATGACAAATAAGAAAAAGTCAACATAATACCCAAGACGAAGCCGAGAGTGAGAAGCGGCGGTGCACATAAAAATTAGGATTGATATTGGTACTTTGCCACATAAAATAAATATTATTATTTTATTTTATTTTAATAAATTAAATAGACTAACCTATAAGGCTTTAGGTCAGACTTGACAAAATTGGCCCATGGCCTATTTGTTAAAAATGTTTTCTGATAAGTCTAAGTCTACTCTATGTTCTCTAAAAGACCGGGTTAGGCCAGACTCAATGTAGGCTGGACTGTAGGCTGAGTTGGGCCAGCCTGACTCATTTACACCCCTAGCAACGAGGATCGAACTAGTGACATCGTGACTCTGATATCATGTAAAGAATCAATTTAACTCAAAAGCATAAGTTTTTGGGTGAAATTATATTATTGATTTTATATATCTCTAAGACATTTATCCCCCTTATGCTTTATTTTTTATCATTCACCTCCCTGTGCTTTTTTCTATCCAAGTTTCTCCTTAAGAGTGTTCGAGTTTTTAATTATTATGACTATTCTACCTTTCTCACAAAAATGCACTTCACCTGCCTTGTGTCATTTTCTTTTTCAAACTTTGCAAGGGATTTTTACAATATAAAATTTATCCGATTTCAGATAAAATTTGTGAAATTCATGTAATAAGAGAATAAAATTTCTTTTGATGTTTCTAAGAAGCAAGTAAAATAATAAATTTGGATTCACATGATGTATAATTAGCAAAAATTATTCATGAATAAAATATATACCCAACAAAAATTATTCTAATAATTACTCATGAGAATTTATCGGTATAATTATAGTACCTATTCTGACATTTTGTCTTATATTAATGTTATTTATGTTGTTAACATTTTATAATTGTTTTTGAAAATAAAATAAAGCTTTTAAATTTTACTCGCTTCTTATAAACATCAAAAGAAAATTTATTCCTTATTACAAGAACTTCACAAATTTATTTGAAACTGAAGAAATTTTATATGGCAAAAAATTCTTAGAAAGTTTGGAAAAGAAAATGGCATAAGGCAGGTGAAGTGTATTTTTGTGAGAAGGGTAGAATATTCATAATAATTAGAAACTCTAACAATGTTAAGGAGGGACTTGAATGGAAAAAAGCATAGAGATAAATGATAAAAAATAAAGCATATGAAGTAAGTGATTCAAAAGCAAGCCATGTGGATTATTTGAACTTTTTCCTTTAATATTTTATGTTTAAGCTTAGGAGGAATTTAAGTTAATTACACAAGATGTGCTAAAAAAAGAAGTTAATTACACAAGAACATTTGTCTTTTTTTTTTTTTTTTTTTTGGTACAGAAAACATTTGTCTTTACTCGTTCTGAATTTTGCTAGAGCTGAGTATTGTTCAGTCTAAAATTGCTTAGATTAGTATTTGGTTAAAATGCTTAGAATCAATATGTTTTTTTGGGTAGACGATTCAATATTTTATTGTAAAAATATTTAACAATAACTGCTAACCTTGACATGATAATTTTTACAAACTGCTAACCTTTTATTTTCATAAGCGTTTAGTTTTGGATATTGGCTTGGCTGTTTGTTGAAAAAAATTAATGCTAAGCATCACTTAGAAGTTTGTCTAAAAAAGTACACGAAGGACTTTAAATAATCTAAAAAAGTTTAGGCTTTCTAATTAAAAAATAGATATAATCTCTACTAAAATTATTATATTTTTTTTGTAAAATATTAATTTCAATATATAATTAATAAATTATGTAAGTATTATAAATTTTTAATTATATGTAAGTAATAAATAAATAAATAGACTCACCTGTAAGCTTTGTCAGAGACTTAAACTCTATTCTACTTATTTAATGACATAATACAAGTTAATATTTTTTTATTTTATTTTTGGTATAACTTATTCGGTTTTCGGTCACCAATGAGTACTAACTCAACTGAATTCGAGGCGAGTAGGATCACAAGTATGGCAAAAAAAATCCCTATTAAATTTTAACCAATTATATACTTAGAACTCGTATAACACCTCGTAGAATTGAAATACATAATTATAATTAAAATGAGGATTAAGTGGTGGGATTAGTGAAAATCCTAAGTTCTGGGTCAAAATACGTAAGAATGGTAAAACGGTAAATTAACAAATCGTAACCCGAAACTATAAAATGATAGAACAAGGTCTCAAATGATAAAAGTAATATTGGAAATAGAATCAGAATAAAAAATTGAGTGATTAGGCAAGTTTCTGAAAAATTGATGAATAATATTTTTATTGGATGAGAATATAGTGGTACACTTGACCGAAAACTGTACCAAGAGAGATTAATGTTCTAGATTGAATATATGTTGGAAAAGGTACTTAGGACCAAGAAATATGATTGTTGATGAAATTTGATGGTTTTTTTTTTTTTTTTTGGGGGGGGGGGGGGGTTGGAAAACATGCCAACGGTGTGCACAAATAAGGATAAAATAGTGATTTAACCGAATCACCGGAAAATTCCCATCTATTCAAGCGTAATTAAAGGACTTTGGTGAATGTTAAAGTTTTTATTTAATGGATAGTTAGTAAATTAATTGGAGATTAGTGGGATAAATGGAAGATTTGAAATAACTTGAAATGAGTGAGGTGGCAAGTAGGACCTACCCCACTTAAAGAGCTTAAGTTCGAATCCTAGTAAACACACTTTGTGGGTAGCGGAGAAACTCTTGCCCTCTCAATCCGCGAAAGAGATTAGTCCCATCCTATGTGGGGTGGGGAAACCCTTGGGTATATCAAAAAAAAAAACTATTCACTCTCTTCTTCCTCCTTCTTCCCTCATGAAACACGCGGCCACACAATAGCAAAGGGGAAGATTTTTGCTCCTTCAATTCCTAACCAAAATACTTCAAGCTTCACATGAAATTTTAAGTAAATGACCAAATGAATCAAATCCACACCTCAATTCCTCTTGAAAGTCCCTAGATTTTGAGATATTCCTCCCTAAAACTTGCGAAAATTTGATGACATTGGTATCAATGGAGCTTGATGCTTAAGTTATTACATGGGGATCATTCATAGGAGTCTTGGCATTGTTGTTCTGTCCTGTGGACAGAGATGTTCAACCTTTGTTAGGTTGATTGATCGCTTTGGATCGTATAGCCTTGACCAGGGGTATCTATGGAAGAGATATCCCTATGCCTTGCTTGATCACTGCAGAGTATATGAATATAATGATAGTGTGTTGTGTGTATTGAAAATCAGGTGTCTTGTTCTGTCGAGGAGCCCTCCTATTTATAGGGGCTGCCTCCGATTTGAATTGGTGTGGCTGAGCTGTAGTGACGTGGGATCATCAATGCTTTGTCGGCCGTTATTAGAGGTTACATAATGCCATCACGTCTTCATAACTACAGCCCGTTTCAGATATTTGAATAGGGAATATTCGTTGGCAATTTCCGGGTTGAGGAGATGGGCTCGTTCGGTTTGGGCCTTCTTACCGGGTTCCTGAAGTGAGCCGACTTATATGGGCATTTAGCCCGGGTACATGGTACAGATCCATAACAGTTGCCCCCCAGCCAGGTTATCCGATATTTCGGGTTGCCTGGATGTCTGAGAATGCGGGTGATATAACCCGGAATGGCTTGTCGATTACGCTTGTTCGTGGCTCTTTTCAGATCTCGGTCAATCTCTCTCTTTTATGCACGTCTGGCCACATGTCATGGCTCGCGTGCCTTTGCGTGCTGCAGCTACTTCCTGCAGTCTTGTTTATCGTGCGCATTTATGAGTGTCATCATTTTAGTGTGTCGAATCATTGCCTTTTGCGGCGATGGGGTGGCTGCGCCTTTAGCACTCCCACGTTGTTTTGCCCGTTACGCGCGGTTTTTGGCATTTGTAAACCACTATGTGTTTGGAATGACCATATTATCCCTGCTCCTTGGCCTTCCTGTGGTGCTCTTTTTATTCTGCAGTTTCTATTTTTCTCTGTCATATTCCTTTGTCATTTGCTCAGCCATCGTTTCTAAGCTCCTGCTGTTTACGGTGATTTCATTTGCTGCACCTTTCATCTATTTGCATTTCCATAATCAGGTATTTTGTGTTTGTTTACTTCTGCTTGCATTTTCTTTCTCTTCGTAGCTTTAACATCTTCCTCGCTTTCCTGAAACGTGATTTCCTGTTAAAGAAGCAATTTCTTCTGACCTTAATTTTCTTAACAAAAAATGGGAAGGAAGAAAACCTCCTTCCCTGTTTTGCGGTGCGTCCAGGAGGTTGACGTGAACTCCAATTTGTTAGAACGAATTCCTCCTGGTGCCCGTTACTGGCTTTGGGGGATTCCCAGGACCGCAGAGGAGGAACGGCAAGCCATGGTTCGTGGGCACCGTGGTTCGAAACCTCGCAAAGGTGGTCGAGGAGACCGTGGTCGAAGAGACCGTGTATCCTCCCAATCCCGGGTTCCATATTCTATCCGGGTTCCATCGCCCAATCTTTCCCTTCCTTTATCAGAAAGTCCCAGATTTACGAGTTCTGGCCTTGGGAATTCTCGCCCTTCTCTTCCTGTTCCCCAAGATGGCCCTTGTTTTTCCTGTGTTTACCTGAGCTCTCAACTCGTCCAGCAGGGATGTAGCTCTTTAGCAGAATCTACCCTTGATAGTTGTCGTCATGGGAGCATTCCAGTTCCTACTCCTTTATCCGGGCGAGTTAACGAACCAATCACAATTTCTGACCTGTCCTCGTCGTCATCTAGTGATTCATCTGATAGCACTTTTATTTCAGGTATATCCATCCTTTTCTGATCCCCTTTTTGTTTGCTTTTCATTTCTAGGTTTTAATGGCATGTGTCCCTGAAGATGTAGATGAGTCGGGTTCGAGCGAGTCGTGTTTCGAGTCTCCCCCTTCCTCTCTAGTTGCTCAATTCCCCTGGGTAACATATGAGGTTTTAAATACCACGTCTGGAATGAATTCTGATGACGTGGCTGGTCTTCCTGTTGGGCAACTGGAAAATTATGATATTTGCCCGCCCTCCGAAGATGAACCCGTGTGTTCTGGAGGGGCAGAGAATGAGCCCTGCTCTTTCTTTTTTTATCGAGATGTGATAACACAACTCGGTGTTCGATTTCCTCTGACCGAGTTTCAGATGGAAATTCTTAATCATTTGCACATATGTCCCACTCAACTCCACCCCAATGGCTGGGGTTTTGTAAAAGCTTTTGAACGTTTTTGCGCGTATCTGACGCTTGTCCCGTCAGTTTGTGTCTTTTTCTATTTTTTCCAAGTTGTATCCTGCCGCACTGGTCGCGAACCTCCTGAACGGAAGGGATGGGTCACCGTCCGCGGAGTCCCAGGCCGCAGGTTATTCCGAGTTTACACTGACTCCTTTAAGCATTTTAAGGATCAGTTTTTCAAAGTTTCCTCCCATCCTGAAAAGGAGGTGTGGTTTCTTAATAACTGCGGGACTGAGGATGTAGAGGGAAAGTTCCCTTTATGCTGGTCATTTGATCACTTCCGGTTTCCCCCCGCAAGTTACCGTTTTAATGAATCCGAGTTGAGCCCTTCGGATATCAACACGGCTATCGCTATTGGGAGTTACCTGCGAACCCGACAGCCTGCCAGTGTTGCCTCGTTGATTTACAAATCTCAAGAGGAGCTTGACCTGGAATTAAGTATGTTCATTTTTGCATTTTAATTTTCTCCTGAAATTTTTTGCTGCCGTACCTAACACTTGTTTTTTAGTTCCAGATATGGTGGGTCAGGCTCAAGAGGATCAAACCAGTAAGAAAACTGACCAACCTAGTTGGTTATCCGTTTTGGGTCGAGGTGCTGCTGCCAAAGCTGCTGTCAAAGCTGCAGATCCGCCTAGCAAAAAGCGGAAGGCTGTCGATGAGCAGCCTAAGAAACCTGCTGCTGAAAAGCCCAAGACTGTGGAGAAGCCCAAGGGAAAACCGGATAAGAGCATTCCGGATGCTCCAGCGGTGACCCCAGCTGTCATCATGCCCCCTCCTTCTGCTGGGATTTCCAAACACGTGTTGTGGAAATCCGGTCTCACCACTCCTCTCCGCGAAGCCATCTGCCCGCCAGAGATATTTTTCAACTCTTCTCCCTTCACAGCTGCGCAAATCAAAGAGCTGGAAGATATGGAGGTTGGGTGTATGAAGATGTCGGGTATGGTCCGACCTTTGCTGTCTCTGAAGAAAAACTATCTTCAGACCTACAACGACTTGGCTGCTTGCCAAGGAGAGAAATCGAAGCTCCTGGCAGAGAAGTCGAAGCTCCTGACCGAGTTAAAAGAGGTCAAAGATGCGCTGACGAAGGAGAAGACGGAAGGAGGGAAGCTGACGGAGGATCTCTCTTCCACCAGGGAAGCTTTGGCCAAGGCCCAGAAGGATTTCAAGGACCTTAAGACTGTGCATGACTTTAATCATAAGTCGTTGACAGCTATTAAGCAGAATTTTGAAAATCTGGAGGCGAAGCTGGAGGAATCCGAGTCCCTTGCCCAAGCTTATAGGGGGGAACTCGAAAAGGCCATAACGGGTTCGTTTGAGAATGCCCTTTGCCAATTGCGGGTTGTGAATCCCGGGCTGCAGTTCTCCATACGTGGCATCCATCCGCAAGCCTATGTGAGCGATGGTGCTATCGTTGGATGTCCTCCAGAGTCTCCACCTTGTGACTCGGCCAACCCCAGTGAGGATCGCTCTGTGGAAGAGAAGGGCAAAGAGGTCAACACGTGTCCCCCCCCTTCTTCCTAATTTTTGTAAATTTGATTTCTAGACTTCTTAAGTCTTTCCTGTAATGAACATGTACGAATGTGCATCCAGTTTTATATAATATTTTTAGCTTTTGACTTTCGTCAGCTATTTTTGTTTAAACAACCTGGCCAAGGTTGGAGCATTTTTGACGGATTCCGATTTTGTCATTTTATTTATGACGCATTTTGTTGGGTTTGTTATGCAAACTAAACCGGCATATACATAGATCAAAAACGTCTATGTGAAGCTTTCCAAGGCAGAAGCAATCGTAACACCTACCCCTCCCCTTCTGCAGGCAAAGGGTGAAAGGTAACTTTGACCTGATCAGGGTCATCGTTAGCAGATTGCATTTCCTGACTTGGTGAGAATTCGACATCAATAACAAATAGGAGTAAATCTTAAATAAGAAATAAATCCTCATTTATTTAATTGTTCGAGTAATATAAAGATGCCAGCATATTTGGCTTTAAAACAAAGTCCCTAGTAGAGGATAACTTTTATTATATAATAGATGAGAATTGTTCAACTATAATATGTCTTGAGTTTGTCCGCGTTCCATGTTCTTTTAATTGGTTTGCCCTCAATTGTTTCGAGGACGTATGCTCCTTTTCCGAGTTTGCTTCTAATTCGGTAAGGACCATCCCAATTAGCTGCTAGCTTGCCTTCTTTTGCGTTGCGGTTACCGACGTCTGCCCTTCTGAGAACTAAATCATTGATCTCAAAGCTTCTAGGTCGTACCTTTTTATCATGCTTGGCCGCCATCTGTTGTTTGGCCGTGATGTCTCGACAATGAGCTAGAATACGAGTTTCCTCAATGAGATCTAACTCGGTGGTGAGCATTTTGCTGTTTTGCTGCTCGCCTTGCTTTATACCATTCATCCGCCTCCAAGAGGCTTCTCCGACTTCAACTGGAATCATAGCCTCACAACCATATGTCAATCTGAAAGGAGTTTCTCCTGTTGAAGTCTGGGTACTGGTTCTGTATCCCCACAGAACGAAGTGTAACTGTTGGACCCAGCTTCCTTGGGCGTCGTTCATACGTTTCCTAAGTCCTTCCATAATTATCTTGTTAGCTGCCTCAGCCTGTCCATTCGACTGTGGGTGTTCGACGGAAGCGAAGCGGTGCTTGACATGAAAGTCCTGCATCAATTGTTGGAAGCCTTTGTCCGTAAACTGGGTTCCATTGTCTGTTACCAATTCAGCTGGTATCCCGAACCTGGAAATTATGCTTTTCTCGAAAAATTTCCGGATTCTGGCAGAAGTGATAGTAGCTACTGGTTCCGCTTCTATCCATTTTGTGAAATAATCTACTGCCACAATTAACCACCTTAGTTGTCCTTCAGCCGGTTTGAATGGTCCTAAGAGGTCCATTCCCCATTTGAAGAATGGCCAAGGAGAGGATATGTAACTCATTTCTTCTGGTGGGGAGAGGATATGCTTGGCATGTTTTTGACAGCTGTCGCATTTTTTCACATGCTCCTTTGCATCCCTCTCCATAGTTGGCCAGTAATATCCAGCCCGCAGCGCTTTTCGCGCTAGTGCTTTGCCACCCATATGATGCCCGTTGATGCCTTCATGGATTTCTGATAATACGTAATCAACATCTTCATAACCAAGACATTTTAGCATTGGGGTATGCAAACCTTTCCGAAACAACTGATCATCAACCAGTGTATAGTGCGTCGCATCTCGAATGAGTTTCCGAGATTCCAGAGCGTCCTCTGGTTTCGTACCTTGTTCCAAGTACTCGATGATAGGGTGCCGCCAATCTGTCTTAGCGGTGATCATCATGACGCAACTCGGGTTGGGCATATTTTGCTGTATTACCGTCCTGTGGTTTCCTGGATTTTTTGTACTGGCCAGTTTGGATAATATATCAGCTCGGCCATTTTCTTCCCGAGGTATGTGCTTGACCTGGGCTGTGTTGAAGTTGGCCATCAATTCTCTTACTTTCTGCAAGTATTTTACCATCAAAGGTCCTTTTGCTTGGTATTTGCCATCTATTTGTGATGCGACTAACTGGGAATCAGTGTACACCATCACGTGAATGGCTCCGTGATCTTTAACCTGGGATAACCCAGCTATTAGAGCCTCATACTCAGCTTGATTATTTGACGTTGGAAAGTTTAACTTTAGCGAGTGCTCTATGGTGATTCCGTCTGGGCTTTCGAGAATGATACCAGCACCACTCCCCTTTTGGTTAGAAGATCCATCAACAAAGACTTTCCACATTCTGTCGGTTTGGTGTTGTTCCTGGTGCGATGACGTCATTTCCATTATGAAGTCGGCCAAAGCTTGTGACTTAATAGCCTTCCGACTTTCATAACTAATGTCGAATTCACTTAGCTCAATTGCCCAACTTGCCATCCTTCCTGCCAAGTCTGGTTTATGCAACACCTGTCTGACCGGCTGGTCGGTGCGGACTCGGATCTGATGTCCCTGGAAGTAGGGTCGTAATCTCCTTGCTGTAATTAGCAATGCATATGCTACTTTTTCCAACTTTTGATATCGTAATTCGGCTCCTTGCAGCGCCCTGCTAATGAAGTAAATTGGCTTCTGGTCTTCCTCTGTTTCCTTGATTAAGACTGCACTTACTGCTTCCTCACCCACAGCTAAATATAAGGTCAAAATGTCTCCTAACTCGGGTTTGGTCAATATCGGTGGGGTTGATAAGCATTGCTTCAATTTAGCGAATGCCTGTTGGCATTCCGGGTTCCAATCCGCTGTTGCTTCCTTTTTTAGTAGTTTGAAGAATGGGAGGGCCTTTTCCGCCGACTTGGGAAGAAAACGCGTTAATGCCGCGATTCTGCCCGTTAGTTGTTGTACTTCTTTTTTATTTTGGGGCTCCTTCATATCCAGAATTGCTCTAGATTCCCCGGTGAGTTAACATGAACCCCAAGAATTTGCCTGCTGGGACGCCAAATGCGCATTTGGCCGGGTTAAGGCGTATGCTGTAGGTTCTGAGTTTGTTAAAAGTTTGTTCCAAATCCTTAATGTGCATTGCCGCACAAAAAGATTTGACAATCATATCATCAATGTAGACCTCAACATTTTTTCCCAACTGATCTTCAAAAATCTTGTTCATCATTCTTTGGTACGTGGCTCCTGAATTTTTTAGGCCAAATGGCAT
>JAVKPL010003486.1:0-19708 GCA_032173675.1 Gastrolobium villosum
CCATGTTAGTTCTGTGAGAGTTGATTACCTTTTTTC
This sequence comes from Gastrolobium villosum, assembly GCA_032173675.1. Classification (NCBI taxonomy): domain Eukaryota; kingdom Viridiplantae; phylum Streptophyta; class Magnoliopsida; order Fabales; family Fabaceae; genus Gastrolobium; species Gastrolobium villosum. Next base: position 37 of record JAVKPL010003486.1, read on the forward strand.
CTTTTACTAATCTCGTCACCAATATAATGTACCAGGATTAAACACAGAAGAGTCAAACAATCTTTGCCATTTCATTTTGGGTTAGAAATTCTGAATTGATTACCTTATCAGCAGTAACTTATGGGTTTCGAATAATTTTTTTTGGATAGGTTGGCCCGGTAATCCACCATTTTTTGTAAAATCCTGATCACAATTTATTTTCCCCGCTTTACAGCACATATGAGTAGCACTAGACAGCGTACCCTTGGGGGTGGGAGTCATCATGTATTGGACTATCTGAAGCGCATGCAGGCAGAGATTCCTGCTTTCTTTTATGCAGTTCAGGGTGACAATGATCACTCGGGTGGAAATATATTTTGGGTTGATACAACATGTAGAATGAACTACTCTTATTTTGGGGATGCTGTTATATTGGACACAACCTATAGGGCTAACCGGTACCGGGTACCATTTGCTGCTTTTACTGGTTTTAATCATCATGGGCAACCTGTGTTATTTGGTTGTGCGTTGATTCTCAACGAATCTGAGTCCTCATTTATATGGCTATTCAGGACTTGGCTCCATGCCATGTCTGAACGCCACCCTGTCTCCATTACAACAGACTTGGACCCATTTATACAAGTTGCTGTTGCCCAAGTTCTCCCTCCAACTCGCCATCGGTTCTGTAAATGGGGCATATTTAGAGAAACCCGAGGCAAACTGGCTCATTTATGTCAATCACATCCTGCTTTTGAAAATGAATTCAGGAAATGTGTTCATGAGAGTGAGACCATTGATGAGTTTGAGTCTTATTGGCACTCGCTCTTGGAAAGATACTACGCCGTGGATAATGAATGGCTTCAGTCAATGTACAATGCACGACGCCATTGGGTCCCTGTCTACTTGCGGGATACTTTCTTTGGGGAGATATCTTTTATTGAGGGAAATGAATGTTTAAACTTTTTCTTTGATGGATATGTAAATGCATCTACCACTCTACAGGTATTGGTGAGACAATATGAGAAAGCTGTATCAACTTGGCATGAAAGGGAATTAAAAGCAGATTATGACACAACTAATAGCAGCCCAGTTTTAAAAACACCATCTCCTATGGAAAAACAAGCTGCAAGTCTTTACACGAGAAAGATATTCATGAAATTCCAAGAGGAGTTAGTAGAGACTCTTGCAAATCCTGCTACAAAAATTGATGATTCAGGAACTATCACTACTTATCGAGTTGCCAAATTTGGAGAAAACCAAAAATCTCACATTGTCACTTTTAATTCTTTTGAGATGAAAGCTAGTTGCAGCTGTCAGATGTTTGAATATTCAGGTATCATTTGTAGGCATATTTTGGCAGTCTTCAGAGCTAAAAATGTTCTCACACTTCCATCTCAGTATGTGTTGAAACGCTGGACAAGGAATGCAAAAGTTGGTGCATTGTTAGATGAACAATCATCTGAATCGCCAAGCAGTTCACGTGAGTCTGTAACGGCTCGTTATAACAATCTGCGTCAAGAAGCAATCAAGTATGTAGAAGAAGGTGCAAAATCAATCCAAATTTATCATGTTGCAGTGAAAGCTTTGCAAGAAGCTGCTAAGAAGGTTTCTGCCATAAAAAATCAGAGTACTGGAACAGCTGAGGCAGTAGCCAATGGAGGCAGGGGTGAACTGCTTGCAGCAGATGAAGATGTTCCAAGCTTTCAATCTGTGGTTAGTTTCTTTGAACCTGTGATCTTTTCCTTAGATCATAAACCTAGCATTAGGTTGAAGTTCTCATTAGAGCAATCATGTACAGAAAGTCTTTGCTTGATAAATTCTACAATCCAAAGAAGTATACAATTACTGTATACTATTGTTTGTGTCAATAGTATACAGTAGATCATACATGTTGTTGTTATCTTGGTAACCCCTTTTCTACGTGTTAAGTCAATAAAATTGGATATTTGATATTAAATAAAAGGAAAATGGGTATACAGCCCCCTTAACCTTTGGACCTTTTGCAAAATGCTACCGCCAACTTTAAACTCATCTCAATTAATCCTTAAACTTTACCCATGTAACAATAGACCCTTCTATTTATCACCCTTTAACTCGTCAGTGAAATTGTGCTTAGCATGCGACCACTTGTTGACCTTGCAAAACACTATTCATCCATCTCGTTAAATCCTCATTATCCATGTTTTCTCAACTTTTTTGTTTATTCAATAAATGTTTATAAATTAGAAAAAGCAATCCAAGTAAATTATGAAACTAACAATCTAAAGTCTTTGGCCGGAAACTGGGAAGGTTAAATAAGGAGGCTAATATGGGTGGCACGACCTTGATGATCAAATCTTTCCTGAAGAGGAACCTCTCTCACCAATCAGATCTTTGACTGGAAAAGGCCTTGTATCAAGCAATGATAACCTCTTTGCCAATTAAGCACTTCCTTTGCTATGAAATCCCTCACCCTCTCATTCATCCCCGTATCCATCTTACATTAAAACCATGATTCTTCTATCATTAATCACTTTTGTTGCTGTTTCTGTCATTTTCTTCCTTAAACCATTTCTTATATGGGTTACTGGTTAATTTCTTAATACTAAAAATGCCGCCTAACCACACTTCACCTGCCAGCACACCACAAGGACACTGCATCCATCCCAACTGAATAAGTGGGAGAGAGAGAGACTTATAAGGGGTTGCCGGTACAGGATGGTCTGGCTGGTGGTTCAGGTGATCGGGTAGTGGTGATTCGCGGTTTTGGGTTGCGGCAATTGATGTTTCTGGCTTATCGGCGACAGCAGTGGAATGTATGGGTTTGCTTATTTTGGGTAGGGAGTTCCTCTGCAGTGTGTGCAGTTTCAGACGAGTTGCAACACAGCTTTAAGCTGTGATCAGGCAGGCGACTGTGGGTGGGTGACTCCAAGTGGTGGTTTGGGATTATAGATTTCTTTTCTTTTCCTTTTCGGTTGTTTTGTTTTCATTGAAAGTTGTGGTGCGTGATTGCTATTTGGGTGACTTGGTTGGATATTTCTGGCATTGTGGTAGGACTTCATACCAATAATTGCAGACAACCCAGAAAGCTTGTTTCTATTTTTTAAAAAAAAATTGGATTATTTAAACATCTCTTAGGTTATATTTTAAAAATAAAATATTAAACTGATAGGGTGAGAGAGTAGTTAGTTACTTTAGATTGAAGTTGTAGAGGTAGGGAATTAGCTTAAATAAGAGGGAATGTAGGAGAGTTAGGAGGCTGATTTGTTGTCATTTGGAAGCTGATTATTAGCTCTGTTGCAGAAAGGGGAAACCCTTTGTGAAGGTGAAACCCTTGGAGGAGAGATCTTTCTCCTTGTTCTTTTCATTTTCAATCAAGCAATAAAGTCATTATTCTCTTTTCTCTATTTTCATCGTGGGTTCCTGTCATAAACGATCAAGCTTTTTTACAAATGAATGGATCAGATGTTGTTATGTAGATCTTCTGTTAATGAGTAAACGGTAGCTGAATAGAAGGATCTATCACTATATTGGGTGAGATTTAAGGATTAATTGAGACGAATTTATATTTAGTGGTGTTATTTTGCAAAATGGTTAAAGTTTAGGGGGGGCTGAATGCACTATTACCTAAAAAAATGTATGCTATTTATATGATTTTATGTGAAGGATCCATATTTCAAATGTTTTGGTTATAAAATGTTTGTTGGAGTGTGATTACCATTTATTCTTATGTTTATTCTATGACTATGATCTCCTTTCACCATCCCGTGTTAATATTTTAAGAAATAGAAATTGAATTGCCAGTAAATTTAAATTGAGCCTGCTTTTGTTGAACAGGGACAAAAGGTGAGATCATTCGTCCATAGTGACTGAAGAGGGACATGATCTTAGTGCCACCTTGTATTTTTGCATATCTTGTTAAGCTTTTATATTATGCTGTAAATATTAAATTTCATTTTTATCAGTAATTTAGTGGAATTATAGCACCAAATTTATGTGTTTGTGTCTATGTGTGCCCACTAGAGTAAGAACTGAGAACCTCATCTTACATGTGGCTCTTGTATTTGTCAATACCTGTGGTATAATTCAAAATTTCCTTTTGGATCCTATTCAACAGGAGGAAAAGCAAAAGAAAATCCGAGAGTTGACTGCAGAGTTAGAGATTACAAATCAACGATGTGAAGTTTATAGGTCAAACTTGCTGGCTGTGCTAAGGGATATGGAAGAACAGAAGTTAAAGTTATCAGTGAAGGTCCAAAATGCAAGACTTAGTTTGAAAGAGTGACTGCATTGATCGCGAAGGGTTTAAGGTATGCGTATCTGTCCATTTTGATTCCCATTGGCTTATTATGTTAATAACCTTTGCATTATCTAGCAAGTTGATTTGATTGTACTTGTTTTTTTTTTATAATATAATCTGATTGAATCTTTGTATTTCTTGATAAGCTATTGATTGACGCAAATTTTATTATTGATTTCTCAGGTATGCTTATAGCAAGTTGGAGAGGAAAATTAAGGATCTTCATCCTGATATTTTTTGAAATATATTGTTTTCTTCTCTTAAATTACAATATATTCTTTTCTGTATATGCTTTACATGATCTTTATTGATGCGGGATGTGTATATAATGTCATGTTGTTTGGTGAAGTATTAATTTGTCAATAAGTTGTAACATTCACCATGTGTATGGTAGTTCAATATTAGTTTAGTATTTTCAAGTTTAGGGATTCTTTTTTAGGGATTTCAGATTTCGGTAGTTTATTATCTGGGAAATATGTCTCTCCTGCAGTAGAAGAGACAATATTTTTCCTACAAATACATGGAAAATGCCTGTCTTCTCTTTTATTTTTTATTTATTGTGGTAGGACCCACAATGCTTTTGAGTCTGTAACATGTAACATGAGAGATGTCTGCTACTACGTGAGAAAATATAAATCCTTATTATTTTATATGTGGATTGATAAAAACCTTAAATTCTGGTGATGCGTTATTGTCATCTCTCATCATGACAAAAATAACAATTGAAAAGTTAATTATTTTCTAATAAAAAAAAGTTAAAACACGGAATTTTCTAATAAAAATGACAATCCAAGTTTCAAACTGTTAGCTAACACATGATGGTTGCGCTAGACAAACTAGACGACTTATTTTCAATAAAGATGAAAATAAGGATGAGAGTGAAGAACCGAAGAACCAATAGAGAAGGAACACAAAATTCTATAAAATGACATTCCAATAATTACAGTTAATCTATATCTAGTTCTGACATGAATGATAATTATACCGCGGAGAAAAATTGCCATGAAATTAACACAAATGAATGGTGGCCCGTGGTTTCTCGAGGAAGAAAACCTGAGGGAACCTAATTTTTTTTTATAAATAATCTTTTACTATATATTTTAAATACTCGTCCTAAATAAATATATTTTGTGTCTTTATAAAACTAATTTTAATTTTAAAAATTATCAGTTTAATTTTTAATGCTTTATCACTATTTTTTAATAGATAAAGATATTTAAAAAGAACCTATTTAATATTAGTCTTTTTGGCATAAATAATATTTTCCAATTTTTGAGTTGAAACCATATTTATTCATAGAAAGCTAAATTTTATTTTTCTGAAACTTAAAGTTGTGACAATTTTTTAAATATTGGACATTTACATAAAATCTTTTATTTAGAATTTACATAAAACAAGTTAGTAAACTAATTTATTTATATTCCGAAAATATATTTAGAATTTAAATGATGTTACAAGAAATGCATGCCTGGACTCAATTGAAGTTATTAATTACGTAACAAAAAAAATATAAGTAAAAAGAAAAATTTGTTATATCTTTTTAATATATATATATATATATATATATATATATATATATATATATATATATAGAATTTAGATTATATTACAAGAAATGCATGTAATTCAAATATTTTATGAATTGTTTGGATTTGTTTTCGATAAATTATTTCTAATTCAAATATACTTAAAAAATTTATATATTATTTTACGAATTTACTTCTCTCTGAATTATTTTTTTTTTAAAGTAGCTTGTAAAAAAAAAGGTATATCACAAAAGCCTTTTTTTTTTATCCAAATGCACCCTAAATTTAACAAGAGAAAACCTCATAATATAAGAAAGTAAATTTAGCAAATGACTTATTTTTCCCGCATCAGAGATAATAATACTTTGGGAGATATTTTCCTATAGAGTCAGTGTATTTTTTTTAGATAAATAATCGTCTTTTTGATTATTTAAAATAAGCTCATCCAAATAATATGCACTTAATTTTTTTAATTTTTAGTTTTTAATTTCTTCTTCGTGCGCTAAACGAGTAACCTTACGCCATCTATTGCAACAAGCCACATTATTTTCACTCGCACATTCACTGCTTAGCTTTCAGTTGCTTTTACCGTAGTTGAGTTTTCTTCTGCTTTCCGGTGCCCGCCGTCGCCTCTAGAGTTGCCGGCGCCGCCGTTGACGTCTCATTTCCGGTATCTGTCTCATTGAGTCGATCTTCCTCCCTATTTTGTGTATGTTTTCTGTGCATTCATATCGTTCGCTGTAATTGTAGCTGTGGGTTCAGTTTTTTTATTGCGCGTCGCTTTTGTGATCCATCGTTTCGATTTGCATCTGAGATTGCCGCGTTACTGATTCATTCACCTTTTATTTGCATTTGCTGCTTTTCCTGTTTCATTCTTTATGATTTTCCGGTCAATATCTTCAAACGAAATCGTTAGATTTAGCAATGAAATAAAGTAGTTTTGGATTTGATTAGAACCAAGATCAAACTAGTTGTTTCCATTGAAACTTTGATTGTTTTAGTGTGAGATCTTGTTATAGTTTAGTTCAGTCTGGGCTTAACTAGCCAAATTACAGAGATTTAAGGATGTTGAGCCAGATTCTTTATCTTTTTCATCCTCCTGTCAATGATAAAGGGAAGATCATGTGTAACATGGTTGTTTTAGGACTAGTTCTTATATGAACTTGGTTTCTTACATCTTGATTTTGATCATTGGTTTATCACATGACTGACTGTGTGTCCAATTATTCCTCTTTATGTTGGATTGACTTATACTTTTGTGGATAATGTAATGCCCGGCCGCTTCAAGAATTAATGACTATCCCCACATACCAACACGAGACTTTTCAATGTGTTTTTTCCTCACTCGCACACTCCCTGTGAAAACTTCTCAAGAGGTCACCCATCCCAGAATTGCTCCAAATCAAGCACGCTTAACTATGGAGTTCTTCTGTTCCGGGCTACCGAAAAGCAGATGCATCTTGTTAGTATAGATAGTACCAATTAATTCTTATAAGCTATCTCAAACCATGCAGTCTCATACCTGCACAGTCTTTGGAATCCCTCTCTTTTGGGTGTCGATTCGATTCATTCATGCATGTAACCTCCCGCTGGAAGCCTGTCAGGAGCCGCTCCTTGTCCATGCCCTTTCGCACCGGCGATCACTCCCCGCCCTCGTCAGCGCTCGGGATGTTACATGCCCACCAGCTTCCGCCTGGTTCGTCCTCGAACCACACCGTACTGGAAGAGAGGCCTGCTCTGATACCACTTGTAACGCCCGGCAACTTGCAAGGATCAATGACTGTCCCCACACACTAACACGAGACTTTTCAGCTTACTTTGACCTCACTCGCACACTTCCCGGGAAAACTTCTCAGGAGGTCACCCATCCCAGAATTGCTCCAAGTCAAGCACGCTTAACTATGGAGTTCTTCCGTTCCGGGCTACCGAAAAGTAGATGCATCTTGTTAGTATAGGTAGTACCAATTAATTCTTATAAGCTATTCCCAACTGTACCGTCCCATATCAGCACAGTCTCTGGAATCCCTTTCTTTCGGGTGTTGATTCGATTCATTCATTTACCCCGTCCCTAGAAGCCTGCCAGGAGCCGCTCCTTGTTTGTGCCCTTTCGCACCGGCGATCACTCCCCGCCCTCGTCAGCGCCCGGGATGTTACAGATAACACCTGATTTCCCGTACGAGTTCAAATAGGGCGAGAAATGTGATTTTATTGTTTAGTATTGATTGTTTTTATTGGATGTATCCTCTCCTTGCTCCTTTACCAAATTATATTTTCAACTATGTGTATGTTAAAGTTTGTAACTACCATTTATGGATCTTTGATATTATTTACTTTTTTTCTCAGTTGTTTGTGTTTAGTTTCTTAACACATTGATAATTTGATTCTTTCTGAATATTTTAATCGAGTAGCTATTTGCTGTCATGTTGAATAATAATTGGATGGGATGATTAGGGTTCTGGTGCTTTCTAACTGGATGGAACTGGCTTAGGGAAAATTATAAGATTTTAAGAACGGGTTTGGGTATGTATTATTTAATGCGGGTTGGTTGCTTTGCATGTTTACCATAACAATAAGCCATAGCTCACAGCCACCACTACGTTCAGTAGTATAGGGGGAAAAACTTTGTCGGTGGTTTTTGTTGGTTTCCTCTAATATCTTTATACATCAACAACCTTTTATCTGCATGACGTGAATTTTTTTCTAATGGCAGAATACACTGCAATTGCAAATAGTAGACTTATTGTGCAAAAGTCATCAACTGTTTACCAATTCAGGCAGAGCAATTTGGTCATTGGATTCTGATGGAACCCAGAAAATTATAACAAATGTATTTACTAAATCAAGAAATTACAAACACTAATTCAAGATAAAATGCAGAAAATATACACCAAAAGACCTCACTCACTCTAAAGCCAAATACCTAGGCCAAAGAAATCCCAAGAGATCCTTTCCAAAACCCCACTCCAATAATCTGAATACATGAATACCTCACTACACACACTCCCTCACCTTTTATCCTACTGGCTAGAATATTCTAGAATAATTTCCCTAACAAACTAACTAATTCATTAACTAATTTTGCATTGCTAACTTGGGCCCACTAATCCTAGCCCATCAATACTCCCCATTCAAAATTCACCTTGTCCTCAAGGTGAAGAAGATGATAGGGGAATGTAATTGAACATCCACCTGGGTCCCATTGCTTGAAGCACCTAGACTTCATTTGAAGTTTCAATTCCACTTTCTTTCCATGAATCTCACCTAACCCCTGTAACCATTCATAACCGAGGATCACATCAACCCCACTCAAATTAAAAGCAAAAAGATCTTGTACCACAGACAAATGATGCAAACCCAAGATGACCCCGTTGCACACCCTTGGGCTTGTAGACTGGTAGCTATCTCCAATTTCCCTGGGCAGCTGTAGCGCTTCAACAGTTCCGAAAGGAAAATTGCTCCAACTTCTATCGTCCCTCTCATCTTGTGTTAGGCGGTGAAAGCGCAAACCACGACGTCCTCCTTGCGTGCCATCTTTTGTTGCTGTCCCTAGCGCCGTTCTCTCACCTCCGTAAGGGTTTGCATTGGCGATACTGGTTTCGTCACGGTTGGGCCTCTCCCAGACTACCCTATGAAAACTGATTCGTGTTCTCTTGCTGGACTCCCCATTTTGGGCTGTGATTTGTGGCCCATTTCTTCCAAGACTTCTTCCCATATGCAGCCCACCCATATTGTTTTTGCTGCTCATAATGGGTCTCCCCACCAGCCCATTAACATTCCCCAATTCAAACTTATTTTGACCTGATTGTATTTTCGCTTGGCCAAGAGCATTTCGACCATTAATACCACCAATATTGGGCCGTAAATCAGAGTTAGTAGAGGCCCGATTGAGAGCTTTGCCTTCGAGACACGCTTCCACCCTTGCATCAATTAGGATTCGATTGAGCCGACAACAACGCTCAGCTTTGTAAATTTTGTTGTGCAGATCTTCACCGGAGAAACTAGCCATTTCCCCCCTCCTCGGCCTTTCCTCCATGCAGACCTTCAGGTTTTCCGATTCATCGTTCCCTTGACCTTGCTCTTTCCCATCCTTTTCCTGGTGTTCTTCTTCAACCTCTACTTCTTTTTGATCTGTAACTGTTTCTTCATCTTCTGCTCCTTCTTCCTCTCTCCTCTCTGCAGCTTCAACGTTTCGATTTCTTCTTCTTCTTCCTTTTTTTCTTCTTTTTTTTCTGCTCCTTCTTCTATTTCCTCTTCTTCTGCGTTGATAACAGCCACGGACACAGCCAATAACACTTTTCTATCTTCAACATATTCTTTGGTTTTACGATCTACTGCTTCTTTGTCTTCTTCTTTTTTGGATCTGTCTTCGCTGATTTGCTTTTCTGCCTTGTGATCTTCGGCGTCTTCTTCTTCTTCAATAGCTGATTTTTCTTCTTTTTCTTTGCCTTCTTTGATTTGTTCCTTTGCTACTTGATCACCATAAATTGGTGGATCTGATTCTCCATCATCTACCAATAAAATCTCAGGTAAATATTTCTCTATGAATGCCTTCTCAAACTTCTTCAAATTTGCAGTAAGATTCAACCACTTCCAACCTTGATACCAATTGAACGCACTCCCTCTTAGTCCTCTCACCGTTTCCCTATATTTTTGATCTTCATTGATTCCTTCGATCTGGAAATATCGTTCCAAATCGATCAGCCATCCCCAAGCATCATCTCCTTCTCCAAAGAATTTTGGAACAGCAGTGAATCTGAATTTCATCATTTTTTTTTTTCAAGATCTGTTCTTCGATTCTTTTTTTTTTTTTTTTTCAGATCTGAATCAAATCTTCGATTTTTTTTTTTTTTTTTTTATCACAAACACTCCCAGAATTGTAGTGCTTTGATACCAAATTGATGGAACCCAGAAAATTATAACAATGTATTTACTAAATCAAGAAATTACAAACACTAATTCAAGATAAAATGCAGAAAATATACACCAAAAGACCTCACTCACTCTAAAGCCAAATACCTAGGCCAAAGAGATCCCAAGAGATCCTTTCCAAAACCCCACTCCAATAATCTGAATACATGAATACCTCACTACACACACTCCCTCACCTTTTATCCTACTGGCTAGAATATTCTAGAATAATTTCCCTAACAAACTAACTAATTCATTAACTAATTTTGCATTGCTAACTTGGGCCCACTAATCCTAGCCTATCAGATTCTTGTGGAGTGTTTTTTGTAAATTACTCTCAGTTTCTAACTCACATTCCTAACCATCAAAGGTTCCTTCTTGAAAAGCAAACCCATTTGGATGTCCAAAGCTCCCTCAAAAGTTTAATCTTTTGTTTGAACTGTGGTACTTAATAGGAGTAATACAAATGACATGTTGCAAACTTGTCGGCCTCAAACTGCTTCTTCTCTCCCTCTGTATTATGTTTCAATATAGTTTATAAACATTAGGCTTTTAATTGGTGTTTCTGCTCATGGGCTCATGGCTGCTACAAAGAAGTTGCTATTTCTAACGTGCAGTGAGATTGAGCAGTCTTGCTGCATTTTTGGGTTTTTCATGTTCCTTTTCCTTGTTGCATCTTGAATTGGATGGATAGCTTATGCTCCTCCAGTTGTACTTCACTTCTTTTCTCTCTACTAAAATTTCTTGAATGTGATATTAAATTGCCCCTCGGTGGTGTCACGAACCAGCTACATTTATAAATGTGAGGCTTGTTTCTGTATTTTTAGTGTGAATAATTAGAATATTGTTTTATGTTTGCATCAATAAATGTGATGTAGGTGGAGCAGGGACCATATGCGTTTAATAATCAATATTATATTATACATGCTGTTTACCACTTAGATAATCTTTGCTTTTGTTTCATCAAATTCTGCAACAAAATTTTGATTGATTTCAATTGCCCAAACTATGTGTTTTGCAATTGAAGGAAATTAATTTGCTGCATTTTGAAAATTACTTGAAAATTTCCAATCCATCATCTAAATCACAGTTTAATGGGTCATTGACAGCATTGTTTTACAAAATGATTATATATTTCAAGATTGTGTTGCATGGTAAGTACTAGATTTTGGTTACAAAATGACCTTGTTAAACTCCGTCATCTTTATTTCAGATTCTGGCAAAGGCTTTTGAAATGGCAGCAATTTACAGTCTTTACATCATCAATAAGTCTGGTGGATTAATCTACTATAAGGTTACGCTGTTCTAAATTCTTTGTCCACATTGCTCACTTATGTGGACGTTAAATTCTTTTTTTTTTTGGTTCCTAAGAAATTGTTTTGTTCTGTTTCCTCAAAATCGGTATCAGAAAGTATTATTGTTGTTGCTTCGTTCTCTGTTTGATGAGTATGTTGAATTGTTAATCAGGTAACATGAAGACCTTGTAGAGTGAACTTCAGCTGATATGTTTTATTAAAGATGACCTGATACCTTTGTATTTTCGTTTGTGTTAGTTTATGTTAGTGCCTTAGTGGTATTAAATTATGGGTTTTATAAGAGTTATGTTATAGGAAAAATGATTGTGTAATGTTATAGAGATTCGTTTTGCGTGCCTTAATTTTTATTTTATTTTTTTGTTTTAAAAAGTGTGGGCCCCACAAAATGTTGTGTGTGTAGGAAACTTTGTTGTGTCATGTTAAAGGACAAAATGAAAACCCTTAAATTATATGCTTCTTAGAACTTTCACTATGTTTACCTTGTTGAATCTTGTGATAATCAGTATATGGATTCACTTAGCAGATGGAATCAATGATAGCTCAACTTTTTATCCTGTCTTTTGAATTAAAAAAAATAAAATAAAAAATCATTATTTTGGTTATAGTTGCAGGATTGCAGCAAATTTTTTTAACGAAATATTATAATCGTAGAGGTGGAGGAAGACCAAGAAAAACTTTTAACAAAAAGCATTAAAAAAGACGTTGATGAAATAGCATTTCTGAAAACTCAATTTTTGACAAATCACAATGGTGTCATTGGATTCAAATGAATTATAATTATAGCCAACCCCCACCTAATGGGAAAAAGACTTTTATTGTTGTTGTTGAGTTGCAGCAGTGTGCTTTTTATGATTGGAAAGCATGATTTTGAATAATTGTAAACTTTTTGATATTTAGGATTATGGGTCTTCTGGACGAATGGATACCAATGATAGCCTGCGGGTGGCTAGTTTATGGCATTCAATGCATGCCATCTCTCAGCAGTTATCACCTGTTTCTGGTTGTTCAGGAATTGAACTTCTCCAAGCTGACACGTTTGATCTTCACTGCTTCCAATCACTAACAGGTATTGTTTTAAATAACTCGTACTAATATGTTAGCTTTCTAACTCACATGATGAATAAGATCAAGAATGACTGCCGAACATCCTGTGCATGTTACAGATTGGTATATCTAGTCCCAGCGTTTGGTTTTTATGCACATTGGTATGCAGCTGTTAGGTACTATGCTGTGGCTGGGTTTTAATGAAAGAAGGTTTAGTAAAATAAATATTTTAGAAGCTCTACATAATTATTGGTAACATAAGTTTTGTCATATAAGGTGCTTTGTAGTTTCAGCTATAGAACCATGTTGCTATCTTCCAGGTTCTGATATGCTATGCTAAGTCCCATTGAGATGAAGCCGCTAATACTTTGGCATAGTTGCATGTATTGAAAATTTATAAATCATATGTGCAAAGAGACTGGGACATAAAATTTAGAGTAGAAATAATCATAATCAATTAGGTTGGAAGGAGGTAAATAATTTTCTAGGTACCATCATTTATAAGATATTAATTAAGCACTTACTTCACACTGTAAATCTTTTCCATACCTATTGTCTATGTTGCACCAACACTTCAAAAAACATGAAGTGTCATGTGCGAAACTCCTTGATGCTCTGACACGCTCCGACATCTATAATATTTGAAATTTTATTATATATCATTAAAAAATTTATCGATGTTTTACCAAATTGATATTAAAAATTAAAAATGTATACCAAATAAATCTCACTGGAATGTATAAAAAGCTTTCAATTTGAAAATATAATAGTAAATATTTACATCTTATGTTTCTTTACAAAATTGATTGGTATTATAAGTTTAGTTTCATTTTTTTGTTAGATTATTGAATATTAAATATAATATACACTTATACAATACATAAATTAAAAATATTATTTAATATCAAAACGTGTCCTAACGTATTGAAATCTAATGATTTTTAGAATTAACGTATCGGAGTGTCTTGTTGTGTCCTGTATCGGTGTCGGTGCAACATAGCCTATTATTGACTTGCTTATCGAGACCCGAGAAAAATGAATGTATTTATATGATTTTCCTAGTCTATGTAAAGGTAGCATATGCTTCTTCTAATTTAGATGATGATGAACTTGATAGTTAAAAATATTTCTAGATGTTCGGCTACTGTACCAGTTTCCACGTCTTGTTTTTTAGCTTTTACTGTAGACTTATTATCTTACTATGCCTGCACATTCATTGTGGTGCCAATATTGAGTTTAATGTCTCTGACAAAGTGAAGCTTTATTTAATGATTTTCTGGCCCTAGTCTATATTTTAAATATTGATGTAATTCATGCCTTATGAAAATAATTCTTCTCCCCCACAGGGACAAAGTTTTTTGTGGTCTGTGAGCCTGGAACACAACATATGGAAAGTTTGTTGAAATTCATATATGAATTGTACACTGATTATGTTTTGAAGAACCCCTTCTATGAGATGGAGATGCCTATACGTTGTGAGCTCTTTGATATCAACCTAACACAGGCAGTACAAAAGGATCGCGTTGCATTGTTGGGCCGATAAATCGCTGTGTATCTGGCTAAGTTTTGTTTTTCATTTATATATTCTGTACATATTCTAAAATTATTATTCACGGTCTTATATAAGGTGCTACTCTCTTTTACTATGCCTAGCCTATGCATTTTTGCTTATTACAGGACAAATTTGTAAGATGTTCAATATCTGAGATTCGTCATTTCCTAACTTCCTTTTCCCGTAGTAGTTAGAAATGAGGTATGTGTCTGTGTAGATCGCTACTAACTTGACCACTGCTTTCCGATCCGTATGTAATTTCTTGTGAATAAGATCGTAATGGTGCAATTACTGCACAAAGATAACTTCATTTTCAACATAATCGTATGTAATATATCAAAAGGGAGGATAAATCCCCCAGTCCAATTGAGGGATAGGTTCTGTAAAACTACTTTTATTCTTCAGAAATACATTAGATAATTTTCTTACCAACCATAATATTATTTCTAGTCCTTTAAGTGAAAGACTACGAACAAGACTAAAGCACAAATGAACGCGATGAAGTTAAGAAGAATATCATTTTTCTATCCCACTGTATATTTTTGAAAATTCATTTTTAAAGTGAACAGTTAATTTAGTGAACATGGCTGATGAGAAGATAGGTTTTCATTTTCCTTTATGCATCGTTACAAATTTGCAGCAATCCCATTCTCTTGCAGGTGGTTTTTTTTTTCATATATATCAATCCTAATTATTTTTTTGAGATGAGTAGGATTCTCCAAGTATTCCTACAAATTTTGTCTTTTTGAGCCGATTTTAGGACTAATTCTGAGTTTAGGACGGGTCACGGATTAAGATTTTATACTCCTGCTAAAAATAATATTGATGGTGATCGAATCAAGGTCTTTCCATCTTTTTATATACCAACTGAGCTATTACCATTTTATCTTACCGAGATAATTAAACTTTCGTTGTATTGCATGATCTATATGTTACCGCTACATTGCAGCAGCTCACCAGCTCTACACATAATTTTTGTCTTCTTCAGAAAAAGGAATCTGCTCAGTGAGATGAACCCGATATTGCATTCCATGAGTATATTGTATTCCATGAGTGCCTTCTGATTGGACCAAAAACCCGCATAGAAAGTCCTCTGCAATGTCCTTAATTTGCTATGAGTGGGACCATATTTGGGACAATCCCTTGTGAAGGGAACTTTCATTGACCCCTATACCCACAGCAGAAGCCCAAAAAAACTGGTTTGTCTTATTGTACTTCTATTTATTAGATATAAAAGCGTGGCCTTACGTCCCTTGTTCAGTTCCCAGCCCACTTTCTTTTCATCTGTTATTTTGTTCATTTTATAATATATATTAACTTATTCAATTGGGAAAGAAAAGAAAAGAAAAGAAATGTCATTTTCAAATGGAAAACCTTTTGTTCCTCGTGTCATAAAATTGTCCTTATCTACGCTACACAAAAACCTAGAATAGTGTTGCATGTAAGGTGCATATCCATATGTTAATATTATCCTATTGAATAACTACATGTATATCTTAAATTGGATATGGTTATACCTAAGCATAATTTTTGGGGTGAAAGGTGCCAAAAGAAGATCTAAAACCTACGAAGGGGGCATGTTCGTTCAAGAACAGACAAGAAAACCATTAGATATTTTGAAATGGGAAGTTATTAAGAAGCAAAGTCAGAGAAGACTCTCTCTCAAGTTCATGTACATACATATTCACTGAATTCAGAAAATAAATGTGTCGTATATGATTGATTTTGCGATGAAAATATAAGCAATTTTGTCGTCGTTTATATGATTGATGGCTTCCTAAAATCATTTAAAAAAAATGACATAGATTAAGAGGATGCCAAGCCGAAACTTGCATGTGCATCGTGTTACACTCAAAGATTAAGAAAGAAAGTGATAGAACATAGAGGTGAAGATCCTGTGATGAGGATTTCATCTGAATAAAACAGCTGATAGGTGCAATGCTGATCGGGGACCTTAATAATTTAAGAGGGGTTACATTTTTGCTTGATTGAAAGCCAATTTTGTGAAGCGTAGGTGCCAATTTCTCAATAAAAAATGGGTATGCATGCTTTAACCTATAAGATGGCCAAATAAAAATGGATCAAACGACAAGAAAACTATAATTTACACTTGGAAACAGAAATGCATGCTACAAGTTAGTATTCTCAAAGAATTTTCTGAACTATTCATTTGGGTAAATTTTCCCACCAGTACTTGTTCGTTATTTCTTATAACATCGTACTTTTTAAATAGATTGAGTGATTGACTTTCTCAACAATCAACAAAATTCGGAATATATAGGCTATAAATTTGATACTTAATAGTACATTAAAAATTCAATCAACAAAAAACCCTTAAACTCTTTAACTTTTTACATTATAGTTCATCGCTTCGAAACTCACTAATTTTCTCGAAATATATGCAACAAGGAAGATTCTTAACCTCTAATTTTTACTATTTATCTTAATGATCCAATAGTCGTAATTTCCGCTCTATATTAATTTAATTACGTTTGTTTTGGGGTCAACAGAGTCTATACATTCATCATCGGCATAATAATAATAATAATAATAATAATAATAATAACTTATTTTTAATGTCACTTCTCAAAGAAGGTAAGAAAGAAAACAAATAACTTATTTTCATATGGGATACATAGGGTGTTAACGGGACGAGCCGAGCCGAGCTTTGATCTTAACGGGCTAAGCCTGTATTTAAACGTATCAGATTGGCCTTAGCCTGTTACCTGTTACGAATATATATTAGCCTATGGCTTGGTTCGTTTACAAAAAACAAAAGCCTGTCTTAATCCTGTGGCCTGTTTATTTATTAAAAATAAAAATCTTACCTTTCAATTTACAACAATATTTAACTCATTAATCATGCATTCATATGTATTTTTTTTGTAAGAAAATAATAATTGTTTCTTTTATAATAAAAAATATATTAATATTAAAAAGTCAATATAACAACAACACATTTACTTTACTTTACGTTGTTTTTTCTTAATTTTTTTTTTAACAAAATGGAAAGCAACAGAGCTAGAAACAAAACAGAGTCTGAGGCAAGTAGTGCCCATCAAATCTCTAGCAAACAGCTCTCTACAATCCATAGGGACTTCAAGAAAAAGTTGTAGATCCCAGGTGTCTAATAGTTTCCCTTTGGTTGCCAAAGCATCAGCAACGGAATTACCTTCATCTTTTTTTTGTCAGTTTTAATCTTTCTTTTTCTACATCTTATATCTTCATCTTCATATCTCTTATTTCTTTACCATTCGTTGTTAGTAATTATGAAATATTGTTAGTAATTATGAAAAGTGGCACTCACTGTCTCAAATTGAATGTCGGCTGCCAAGTCATTTTCCAAACCACAAACTTTCAGTTTTCAAACATTTCTGCATCGACCGGCCTCACTTCCCACTTTGCTGAGTATGCTTCTTCTTCTTTTAGTTGGTAAAAACTGAGTTTGCTTCTTTAATTCTAGAAGCCGGTGGAATGTTCATCTAGTCGCTTTTCACCGGTGACCGTGCCTCCGTCGTTGTCCACGCCACTGCTGCAGCTGCGAGTTGATATCATTTACCTTTTGGTGGGACAATGACTTAGATCAGGGAGAAAAGATAGAGCAGAGACAGAAAATTGAGAAAAGGATGTTGAAATGATTAATATAAAAATATAAAAAATAAATAAATTTATTGTATACGGGCCGGCCTCCAAGGCTTCAAGGCCGGGCTTGGTTATGGAAGCCTGAGGCCTTTTAAATAAAAAGACTTTTGCATGAGTATAAGTCTGGGTCCAATAATTAAAAAAGATGGGATGAGCCGGGTCGAAACGGGCCGGGTCTAAAGCCCCTGGCCTCATTATCACCCCTAGGGATACGGCTGTTAAAATTTTAAAATATTATTACCGTTCAAATTTTACATTCACAATTGGTTTCATTTAACATAAATAAAAAAACAAAAGTACCATGTCACCAAGAAAATAAAAAGCATAAAATTTTTACAAAAACATATAAGGAACTAACTATTCTCTCCTATTTGAAATTTTAAAAAGTAATAAAAACTTAGTCAAATTAAAAAAATTATTTAAAAATGAAAAAAATAAGTGTAATTTTAATATTTCAAAATGGCGGTTTCTCTTCTTTCAATTATTGTATAAGTAACACGTTGGATTTTTGTAACTGAATTAATAATTTTTTTGAGAAATCCTAACTAATAACAGTGTTACAGTACAGAGATAAAGTTAGGTAGTATATGATAGTTTGTAATCACTTTCAACTCATCATTTTTATACTGTGAGGAAACTTAGTAGATGGGTGAGAATATGTATTTATATTCAATCTTCTCCAATATCATTTTTGGGAAAGATTTAAAACCTTAATTCCAAGACCATTCGCAAATTAAATTAGTAGCAAAACGATGAACTGCGTGAAATATCTCAAAAAAAAATATATTCTTCATTTTTATTGTGTTTTTGCTATGGGCAATGTGTTTCTCCTTTATCTCCATCTGAGAAAAAAAATCATGTAATCCATCAGAGTTAAAAAAAAAAAAAAAAAAAAAAAAAGAAAGAAAGAAAAGGATGGCATAGCTTTTGATGGGTCTGTAGGTTCTCTTCATTTTCCCTTTTTCTATTGAATCATATTCTATAATTTATTCAAGCCATATGTATTAGATTTCCAAGAGAACAAATTGTATGACTCTATTCTATGGTTTATCCACATGCATGTTGGGTGTCAAATACATAAGCAATAATCGAGTGTGATATATGCCACAACTAATATCCACATTATCAAATGAAAAAAATTTCTAAAGTCGGCAATTCAGGTAACTAGCAATCATTCTCTTCTCTGACGCATGGGGATAACTTATGTATCACTCCTACTTGCACAATTTGTCTAGGGGACTCCAAATCTTAATTGCAACAGAGTGGAGGCAAGGCTCTGTTACAATTAAATTATCAATCAAACACTTCAATTATATTCAAGAACCACATAGTTAATGAGCATGCCCTTGTAATCATGTCTATGTGCCAAACTGTGTAACATATATATAAGATACTATCTCCCTTTATGTGGTGAAAAGGGAGAGCA
>JAVKPL010003487.1:0-19765 GCA_032173675.1 Gastrolobium villosum
CAAGAAAACATCCAGCATCATCTTCCCTTTTCCTCTGTTTTGGCCGTGGTCTCACCAACACCAAGGAGGTGGCGTGACTTTCTATTATCTCTGGTTGTTTCCTTATTCTGTACGGTTTTAATAGGATGACTCCCTTGCTTGCAGCTGCGAATATGAGTCCTTGGAGAGCAAATAATTCTCCTTGCAGGCAGTGGAAAAGTAGTGGCTTTGGGAGATTAAGCGGGTGAAAGTTTGAGCACATTTGTGGACTGCATGTTCGACCTACTTAGGTGTATAGCTGTGTTTTCTGCCCGGAGGTAAAAGGCTGGACCTGTAACTTCTCTTCCAATCTTTGCTTCGGTTTTGGGGTGCTTGATAGGGGAATAATGTTTGTAGCACTCATACTCCTTTACCTTTTGGATTGACCATCTCATGTTTGTTAGGAATATGTTCTTTTGTTATTTTCATTCCTTTGAATTCTGCCCCATTTAGATCAGCCCCAGGATGTTATATATGTGAGCCTTAAATCAATGTTGGGAGCAACCATGTCAGTTTAAATTAATTTTGGTGAACGGCCTTGGACGCTGTATATGTAATCTGCAATGGATTTTTTTTATAGCTTGGATATAGTCTTTGTATTACCTTCTTGAACTGTCCATGACTAAGGAAAATAAATTTTTGTCTCTCATGCACTGGGAGCAACGAAATCTGCATGCTAAGAAATACTTGTTTTAGTCTAAGTAATATGGGTAGTGTTTTGTTGAAATAAAACCCTGTACACCTTGCTATGCTAAGACCGAATATTTATGCTTGTATGAGACCTTAGGAAATTTCATTTACCAGCAAGGGGAGGAATAGCTCTAACGGCAGAAAAATAACTATAATAGTGACCTCTTGATTTAATTAAGGTACAAGGATTAGAAGCATAGAAACCATTATGAATAATAGGAATGTATGAATAAAATTTTGACTTGTACCGCATGTATTTAGGTGCACGCAACTCTTATTGTTGGGCTGAATTTTGGTGCTATTGAAAAGAATGTTGCAAAGACACGAGGTAAGTGTCAGGCGATATTACCTAATGTGACTATTAACTACTGGTATAAAATTGTGACATGATGCTCCATATTTCGTAAAAATATTATGTTCCATTATGATAAAGGGAAACTGCCGAAAATGTGCCGTGATGGCTATATGATTATGAGGTAAAGACGTTATGTGGCAGCATAACGCATATGAAAAGTATATGTGCCGTGATGGCTATATGAAAGGTATATAAGCATGCACCTTACATCATACCGCATTTTTACGTTTTGTGTGTGAAAGCATAGCATGACATGCATGTATCAAGATCATATAGGCCTTGTTTTAGAATAGTTATGTACAGGACCATGTGTTTGAGCAAGCATCATATAGGCATCCCCAAGGTACCGGGGTATGGGACACTTGGCATCAGTCCGCATAGGCCCACAGATGGAATCCACATGGAGCTCAGGTGCCAAGGGATATTTGATTCCACTGTGAAGTGCGCGCACGACGGTGCTAAAAGCGCAAAGGAAAGGCGTTATATACGCAATATATGAATATGATGAAAAGGAAAGGCGTTATATACGCATTATATATATATATATATATATATATGTGATGAAAAGGAAAAAGGAAAAGGAACAAGGATATGATGAAGTGACTGTTTATGATTTTGTGCCTAGTTAATACTGTTATGTTACTGGTGTTGTTGCCACACTACTGGGATTATTCTCACCCCTTTGGGGCTGCTATTTTCATAAAATGGCAGGAAAAAGGAAAGCACACTTGAAGACGTGAGTGTATGGATGTCTGCCGTTGATTGGACTTTTGCTGTTGCTGTTTAATTGCTGGATAACTGTATGATCTTGTATATGTTGAGAACTTTGATGATTGATGAAGTTATTACTTGAACTCTGTTGAGTCTTTTAAGAACAGTGGCTGTTTTGGAAACATTGCGAAAAGAATTTTTGAACGATTTACTAGGTGCTGAATTTTAACAGTTTTACCGGTACTTTACGGGTCATGTTTCAAGGGGCAAACGAACTCCGATTTACTATTATTTTATATGCACGCGAAGCCCCGGGAATGTACTTTCAAACTGTGCAGGTTTCATCTTTATACGAAATTTGTACAAATTTTTATAAGCTTCGCCTTGCAGCCTGTTTCCAGAAAACGGACAGGATTCACAAGCGTTTTACGTGACCTGTTCCGCGGGGCTATTCACCTCCGAATCGCGCATAATTTATATGTACGCGATGCCCCGGATGTCTAGTTTTTCAGAAGCTTGGAATATTTTTTATCGCATCTAAATTCGATTTTATACAGATTTTATAAGACAGCAAGGTTTTCTGAAAAGCGTAGAAAATTCAGCAAAGGGTTTTATCCATGAAATTTTCTATGTTCGATAAACAATCTCATTGTTCTCAAATTATTTTTATGAGGATAAAACCTGGATTTTTTTCAAGTCTCCAATTTAATGTTATTTGATAAAGTTTTTAATTAATTGAGTTCTTTACCGCTGCAACTCCAATACGATTTAGCAAACAACCCTCTTGGATGCATACAAGAGTGGGTGTTACATTTGGCAATTTATTTTATTCATCCATTTTCGACGGAATTCGTTTTCCGTCAAAAATCTTCGACGAAATCCATTTTCGTCGAAAAACTTCACAAAATGAATTTCTTTTGCATTTGTTTTATTCATCAGTTTTGACGGAATCCATTTTCCATCGAAAAACTTCACAAAATCAATTTCTTTTGCATTTATTTTATTCATCAGTTTTCGACAGAATTCATTTTCCGTCGAAAAACTTCACAAAATGAATTTCTTTTGCAATTTATTTTATCCATCCTTTTTCGACGGAATTCGTTTTCTGTCAAAACTCTTCGACGAAATCCATTTTCGTCGAAAAACTTCACAAAATCAATTGCTTTTGCATTTATTTTATTAATCCATTTTCGACGGAATCCGTTTCCCGTCAAAAAACTTCACTATATCAATTTCTTTTGCATTTATTTTATTCATCCATTTTCGACGAAATCCATTTTCTGTCAAAAACCTTTACAAAATCCATTTCTTTTGCATTTATTTTATTCATCCATTTTCGACGAAATTCATTTTCCGTCGAAAAACTTCACAAAATCAATTTCTTTTGCATTTATTTTATTCATCAGTTTTCGACGAAATTCTTTTTCCTTCGAAAAACTTCACAAAATGAATTTCTTTTGCAATTTATTTTATTCATCCGTTTTCGACGGAATTCATTTTCCGTCAAAAATCTTCGACGAAATCCATTGTCGTCGAAAAACTTCACAAAATCAATTTCTTTTGCATTTATTTTATTCATCCATTTTCGACGGAATCCGTTTTTCGTCAAAAAACTTCGACGGAATCCATTTTCCGTCAAAAATCTTCTTAAAATCAATTTCTTTTGCATTTATTTTATTCATCCATTTTCGACGAAATTTATTTACCGTCAAAAATCTTCGACGGAATCCATTTTCCGTCAAAAATCTTCTACGGAAAATCTTCACAAAATCAATTTCTTTTGCATTTATTTTATTCATCCATTTTCGACGTAATCCGTTTTCCGTCCAAAAATTTCACAAAATCAATTTCTTTTGCATTTATTTTATTCATCCATTTTCGACGGAATTCATTTTCCGTCCAAAATCTTCGACGGAATCCATTTTCCGTCGAAAAACTTCACAAAATCAATTTCTTTTTCATTTATTTTATTCATCAGTTTTCGACGAAATTCTTTTTCCATCGAAAAACTTCACAAAATCAATTTCTTTTGCAATTATTTTATTCATCAGCTTTCAACGGAATTCGTTTTCCATCGAAAAACTTCACAAAATGAATTTCTTTTGCATTTGTTTTATTCATCAGTTTTTGACGGAATCCATTTTCCATCGAAAAACTTCACAAAATCAATTTCTTTTGCATTTTTTTTATTCATCAGTTTTCGACGGAATTCGTTTTCCATCGAAAAACTTCACAAAATCAATTTCTTTTGCATTTATTTTATTCATCCATTTTCGACGGAATCCATTTTCCATCGAAAAACTTCACAAAATGAATTTCTTTTGCATTTGTTTTATTCATCAATTTTTGACGGAATCCATTTTCCATCGAAAAACTTCACAAAAAGAATTTCTTTTGCATTTATTTTATTCATCAGTTTTCGACGGAATTCGTTTTCCGTCGAAAAACTTCACAAAATGAATTTCTTTTGCAATTTATTTTATTCATCCTTTTTCGACGGAATTCGTTTTCCGTCAAAACTCTTCGACGAAATCCATATTCGTCGAAAAACTCCACAAAATCAATTGCTTTTGCATTTATTTTATTCATCCATTTTCGACGGAATCCGTTTCCCGTCAAAAAACTTCACTATATCAATTTCTTTTGAATTTATTTTATTCATCCATTTTCGATGGAAGACATTTTCCGTCAAAAATCTTCGACGGAATCCATTTTCCGTCGAAAAACTTCACAAAATCAATTTCTTTTGCATTTATTTTTTTCATCCGTTTTTGACGGAATCCATTTTCCATTGTCGGAATCCATTTTCCGTCGAAAAACGTCACAAAATCAATTTCTTTTGCACTTATTTTATTCATCAATTTTCAACGGAATCCATTTTCCATCGAAAAACTTCACAAAATCAATTTCTTTTGCAATTATTTTATTCATCAGTTTTCGACGGAATTTGTTTTCCGTCGAAGAAATTCACAAAATGAATTTCTTTGGCAATTTATTTTATTCATCCATTTTCGACGGAATTCGTTTTCCGTCAAAAATCTTCGACGAAATCCATTTTCGTCGAAAAACTTCACAAAATGAATTTCTTTTGCATTTGTTTTATTCATCAGTTTTGACGGAATCCATTTTCCATCGAAAAACTTCACAAAATCAATTTCTTTTGCATTTATTTTATTCATCAGTTTTCGACAGAATTCATTTTCCGTCGAAAAACTTCACAAAATGAATTTCTTTTGCAATTTATTTTATCCATCCTTTTTCGACGGAATTCGTTTTCTGTCAAAACTCTTCGACGAAATCCATTTTCGTCGAAAAACTTCACAAAATCAATTGCTTTTGCATTTATTTTATTCATCCATTTTCGACGGAATCCGTTTCCCGTCAAAAAACTTCACTATATCAATTTCTTTTGCATTTATTTTATTCATCCATTTTCGACGAAATCCATTTTCTGTCAAAAACCTTTACAAAATCCATTTCTTTTGCATTTATTTTATTCATCCATTTTCGACGAAATTCATTTTCCGTCAAAAATCTTCGTCGGAATCCATTTTCCATCGAAAAACTTCACAAAATCAATTTCTTTTGCATTTATTTTATTCATCAGTTTTCGACGAAATTCTTTTTCCTTCGAAAAACTTCACAAAATGAATTTCTTTTGCAATTTATTTTATTCATCCGTTTTCGACGGAATTCGTTTTCCGTCAAAAATCTTCGACGAAATCCATTGTCGTCGAAAAACTTCACAAAATCAATTTCTTTTGCATTTATTTTATTCATCCATTTTCGACGGAATCCGTTTTTCGTCAAAAAACTTCGACGGAATCCATTTTCCGTCAAAAATCTTCATAAAATCAATTTCTTTTGCATTTATTTTATTCATCCATTTTCGACGAAATTTATTTACCGTCAAAAATCTTCGACGGAATCCATTTTCCGTCAAAAAT
This sequence comes from Gastrolobium villosum, assembly GCA_032173675.1. Taxonomy (NCBI): domain Eukaryota; kingdom Viridiplantae; phylum Streptophyta; class Magnoliopsida; order Fabales; family Fabaceae; genus Gastrolobium; species Gastrolobium villosum. The sequence goes on from JAVKPL010003487.1 coordinate 5,722, forward strand.
CTTCTACGGAAAATCTTCACAAAATCAATTTCTTTTGCATTTATTTTATTCATCCATTTTCGACGTAATCCGTTTTCCGTCCAAAAATTTCACAAAATCAATTTCTTTTGCATTTATTTTATTCATCCATTTTCGACGGAATTCATTTTCCGTCCAAAATCTTCGACGGAATCCATTTTCCGTCGAAAAACTTCACAAAATCAATTTCTTTTTCATTTATTTTATTCATCAGTTTTCGACGAAATTCTTTTTCCATCGAAAAACTTCACAAAATCAATTTCTTTTGCAATTATTTTATTCATCAGCTTTCAACGGAATTCGTTTTCCATCGAAAAACTTCACAAAATGAATTTCTTTTGCATTTGTTTTATTCATCAGTTTTTGACGGAATCCATTTTCCATCGAAAAACTTCACAAAATCAATTTCTTTTGCATTTTTTTTATTCATCAGTTTTCGACGGAATTCGTTTTCCATCGAAAAACTTCACAAAATCAATTTCTTTTGCATTTATTTTATTCATCCATTTTCGACGGAATCCATTTTCCATCGAAAAACTTCAAAAAATGAATTTCTTTTGCATTTGTTTTATTCATCAATTTTTGACGGAATCCATTTTCCATCGAAAAACTTCACAAAAAGAATTTCTTTTGCATTTATTTTATTCATCAGTTTTCGACGGAATTCGTTTTCCGTCGAAAAACTTCACAAAATGAATTTCTTTTGCAATTTATTTTATTCATCCTTTTTCGACGGAATTCGTTTTCCGTCAAAACTCTTCGACGAAATCCATATTCGTCGAAAAACTCCACAAAATCAATTGCTTTTGCATTTATTTTATTCATCCATTTTCGACGGAATCCGTTTCCCGTCAAAAAACTTCACTATATCAATTTCTTTTGAATTTATTTTATTCATCCATTTTCGATGGAAGACATTTTCCGTCAAAAATCTTCGACGGAATCCATTTTCCGTCGAAAAACTTCACAAAATCAATTTCTTTTGCATTTATTTTTTTCATCCGTTTTTGACGGAATCCATTTTCCATTGTCGGAATCCATTTTCCGTCGAAAAACGTCACAAAATCAATTTCTTTTGCACTTATTTTATTCATCAATTTTCAACGGAATCCATTTTCCATCGAAAAACTTCACAAAATCAATTTCTTTTGCAATTATTTTATTCATCAGTTTTCGACGGAATTTGTTTTCCGTCGAAGAAATTCACAAAATGAATTTCTTTGGCAATTTATTTTATTCATCCATTTTCGACGGAATTCGTTTTCCGTCAAAAATCTTCGACGAAATCCATTTTCGTCGAAAAACTTCACAAAATGAATTTCTTTTGCATTTGTTTTATTCATCAGTTTTGACGGAATCCATTTTCCATCGAAAAACTTCACAAAATCAATTTCTTTTGCATTTATTTTATTCATCAGTTTTCGACAGAATTCATTTTCCGTCGAAAAACTTCACAAAATGAATTTCTTTTGCAATTTATTTTATCCATCCTTTTTCGACGGAATTCGTTTTCTGTCAAAACTCTTCGACGAAATCCATTTTCGTCGAAAAACTTCACAAAATCAATTGCTTTTGCATTTATTTTATTCATCCATTTTCGACGGAATCCGTTTCCCGTCAAAAAACTTCACTATATCAATTTCTTTTGCATTTATTTTATTCATCCATTTTCGACGAAATCCATTTTCTGTCAAAAACCTTTACAAAATCCATTTCTTTTGCATTTATTTTATTCATCCATTTTCGACGAAATTCATTTTCCGTCAAAAATCTTCGTCGGAATCCATTTTCCGTCGAAAAACTTCACAAAATCAATTTCTTTTGCATTTATTTTATTCATCAGTTTTCAACGAAATTCTTTTTCCTTCGAAAAACTTCACAAAATGAATTTCTTTTGCAATTTATTTTATTCATCCGTTTTCGACGGAATTCATTTTCCGTCAAAAATCTTCGACGAAATCCATTGTCGTCGAAAAACTTCACAAAATCAATTTCTTTTGCATTTATTTTATTCATCCATTTTCGACGGAATCCGTTTTTCGTCAAAAAACTTCGACGGAATCCATTTTCCGTCAAAAATCTTCATAAAATCAATTTCTTTTGCATTTATTTTATTCATCCATTTTCGACGAAATTTATTTACCGTCAAAAATCTTCGACGGAATCTATTTTCCGTCAAAAATCTTCTACGGAAAATCTTCACAAAATCAATTTCTTTTGCATTTATTTTATTCATCCATTTTCGACGTAATCCGTTTTCCGTCCAAAAATTTCACAAAATCAATTTCTTTTGCATTTATTTTATTCATCCATTTTCGACGGAATCCGTTTCCCGTCAAAAAACTTCACTATATCAATTTCTTTTGAATTTATTTTATTCATCCATTTTCGATGGAAGACATTTTCCGTCAAAAATCTTCGACGGAATCCATTTTCCGTCGAAAAACTTCACAAAATCAATTTCTTTTGCATTTATTTTTTTCATCCGTTTTTGACGGAATCCATTTTCCATTGTCGGAATCCATTTTCCGTCGAAAAACGTCACAAAATCAATTTCTTTTGCACTTATTTTATTCATCAATTTTCAACGGAATCCATTTTCCATCGAAAAACTTCACAAAATCAATTTCTTTTGCAATTATTTTATTCATCAGTTTTCGACGGAATTTGTTTTCCGTCGAAGAAATTCACAAAATGAATTTCTTTGGCAATTTATTTTATTCATCCATTTTCGACGGAATTCGTTTTCCGTCAAAAATCTTCGACGAAATCCATTTTCGTCGAAAAACTTCACAAAATGAATTTCTTTTGCATTTGTTTTATTCATCAGTTTTGACGGAATCCATTTTCCATCGAAAAACTTCACAAAATCAATTTCTTTTGCATTTATTTTATTCATCAGTTTTCGACAGAATTCATTTTCCGTCGAAAAACTTCACAAAATGAATTTCTTTTGCAATTTATTTTATCCATCCTTTTTCGACGGAATTCGTTTTCTGTCAAAACTCTTCGACGAAATCCATTTTCGTCGAAAAACTTCACAAAATCAATTGCTTTTGCATTTATTTTATTCATCCATTTTCGACGGAATCCGTTTCCCGTCAAAAAACTTCACTATATCAATTTCTTTTGCATTTATTTTATTCATCCATTTTCGACGAAATCCATTTTCTGTCAAAAACCTTTACAAAATCCATTTCTTTTGCATTTATTTTATTCATCCATTTTCGACGAAATTCATTTTCCGTCAAAAATCTTCGTCGGAATCCATTTTCCGTCGAAAAACTTCACAAAATCAATTTCTTTTGCATTTATTTTATTCATCAGTTTTCGACGAAATTCTTTTTCCTTCGAAAAACTTCACAAAATGAATTTCTTTTGCAATTTATTTTATTCATCCGTTTTCGACGGAATTCATTTTCCGTCAAAAATCTTCGACGAAATCCATTGTCGTCGAAAAACTTCACAAAATCAATTTTTTTTGCATTTATTTTATTCATCCATTTTCGACGGAATCCGTTTTTCGTCAAAAAACTTCGACGGAATCCATTTTCCGTCAAAAATCTTCTTAAAATCAATTTCTTTTGCATTTATTTTATTCATCCATTTTCGACGAAATTTATTTACCGTCAAAAATCTTCGACGGAATCTATTTTTCGTCAAAAATCTTCTACGGAAAATCTTCACAAAATCAATTTCTTTTGCATTTATTTTATTCATCCATTTTCGACGTAATCCGTTTTCCGTCCAAAAATTTCACAAAATCAATTTCTTTTGCATTTATTTTATTCATCCATTTTCGACGGAATTCATTTTCCGTCCAAAATCTTCGACGGAATCCATTTTCCGTCGAAAAACTTCACAAAATCAATTTCTTTTTCATTTATTTTATTCATCAGTTTTCGACGAAATTCTTTTTCCATCGAAAAACTTCACAAAATCAATTTCTTTTGCAATTATTTTATTCATCAGCTTTCAACGGAATTCGTTTTCCATCGAAAAACTTCACAAAATGAATTTCTTTTGCATTTGTTTTATTCATCAGTTTTTGACGGAATCCATTTTCCATCGAAAAACTTCACAAAATCAATTTCTTTTGCATTTTTTTTATTCATCAGTTTTTGACGAAATTCGTTTTCCATCGAAAAACTTCACAAAATCAATTTCTTTTGCATTTATTTTATTCATCCATTTTCGACGGAATCCATTTTCTATCGAAAAACATAACAAAATCAATTTTTTTGCATTTATTTTATTCATCAGTTTTTGACGGAATCCATTTTCCGTCGAAAAACTTCACAAAATCAATTTCTTTTGCATTTATTTTATTCATCTGTTTTCGACAGAATTCATTTTCCGTCAAAAATCTTCACAAAATCAATTTCTTTTGCATTTATTTTATTCATCCATTTTCGACGGAATCCGTTTTCTGTCAAAACTCTTCGACGAAATCCATTTTCGTCGAAAAACTTCACAAAATCAATTGCTTTTGCATTTATTTTATTTATCCATTTTCGACGGAATCCGTTTCCCGTCAAAAAACTTCACTATATCAATTTCTTTTGCATTTATTTTATTCATCCATTTTCGACGAAATCCATTTTCTGTCAAAAACCTTTACAAAATCCATTTCTTTTGCATTTATTTTATTCATCCATTTTCGACGAAATTCATTTTCCGTCAAAAATCTTCGTCGGAATCCATTTTCCGTCGAAAAACTTCACAAAATCAATTTCTTTTGCATTTATTTTATTCATCAGTTTTCAACGAAATTCTTTTTCCTTCGAAAAACTTCACAAAATGAATTTCTTTTGCAATTTATTTTATTCATCCGTTTTCGACGGAATTCGTTTTCCGTCAAAAATCTTCGACGAAATCCATTGTCGTCGAAAAACTTCACAAAATCAATTTCTTTTGCATTTATTTTATTCATCCATTTTCGACGGAATCCGTTTTTCGTCAAAAAACTTCGACGGAATCCATTTTCCGTCAAAAATCTTCATAAAATCAATTTCTTTTGCATTTATTTTATTCATCCATTTTCGACGAAATTTATTTACCGTCAAAAATCTTCGACGGAATCCATTTTCCGTCAAAAATCTTCTACGGAAAATCTTCACAAAATCAATTTCTTTTGCATTTATTTTATTCATCCATTTTCGACGTAATCCGTTTTCCGTCCAAAAATTTCACAAAATCAATTTCTTTTGCATTTATTTTATTCATCCATTTTCGACGGAATCCGTTTCCCGTCAAAAAACTTCACTATATCAATTTCTTTTGAATTTATTTTATTCATCCATTTTCGATGGAAGACATTTTCCGTCAAAAATCTTCGACGGAATCCATTTTCCGTCGAAAAACTTCACAAAATCAATTTCTTTTGCATTTATTTTTTTCATCCGTTTTTGACGGAATCCATTTTCCATTGTCGGAATCCATTTTCCGTCGAAAAACGTCACAAAATCAATTTCTTTTGCACTTATTTTATTCATCAATTTTCAACGGAATCCATTTTCCATCGAAAAACTTCACAAAATCAATTTCTTTTGCAATTATTTTATTCATCAGTTTTCGACGGAATTTGTTTTCCGTCGAAGAAATTCACAAAATGAATTTCTTTGGCAATTTATTTTATTCATCCATTTTCGACGGAATTCGTTTTCCGTCAAAAATCTTCGACGAAATCCATTTTCGTCGAAAAACTTCACAAAATGAATTTCTTTTGCATTTGTTTTATTCATCAGTTTTGACGGAATCCATTTTCCATCGAAAAACATCACAAAATCAATTTCTTTTGCATTTATTTTATTCATCAGTTTTCGACAGAATTCATTTTCCGTCGAAAAACTTCACAAAATGAATTTCTTTTGCAATTTATTTTATCCATCCTTTTTCGACGGAATTCGTTTTCTGTCAAAACTCTTCGACGAAATCCATTTTCGTCGAAAAACTTCACAAAATCAATTGCTTTTGCATTTATTTTATTCATCCATTTTCGACGGAATCCGTTTCCCGTCAAAAAACTTCACTATATCAATTTCTTTTGCATTTATTTTATTCATCCATTTTCGACGAAATCCATTTTCTGTCAAAAACCTTTACAAAATCCATTTCTTTTGCATTTATTTTATTCATCCATTTTCGACGAAATTCATTTTCCGTCAAAAATCTTCGTCGGAATCCATTTTCCGTCGAAAAACTTCACAAAATCAATTTCTTTTGCATTTATTTTATTAATCAGTTTTCGACGAAATTCTTTTTCCTTCGAAAAACTTCACAAAATGAATTTCTTTTGCAATTTATTTTATTCATCCGTTTTCGACGGAATTCGTTTTCCGTCAAAAATCTTCGACGAAATCCATTGTCGTCGAAAAACTTCACAAAATCAATTTCTTTTGCATTTATTTTATTCATCCATTTTCGACGGAATCCGTTTTTCGTCAAAAAACTTCGACGGAATCCATTTTCCGTCAAAAATCTTCATAAAATCAATTTCTTTTGCATTTATTTTATTCATCCATTTTCGACGAAATTTATTTACCGTCAAAAATCTTCGACGGAATCCATTTTCCGTCAAAAATCTTCTACGGAAAATCTTCACAAAATCAATTTCTTTTGCATTTATTTTATTCATCCATTTTCGACGTAATCCGTTTTCCGTCCAAAAATTTCACAAAATCAATTTCTTTTGCATTTATTTTATTCATCCATTTTCGACGGAATTCATTTTCCGTCCAAAATCTTCGACGGAATCCATTTTCCGTCGTCGAAAAACTTCACAAAATCAATTTCTTTTTCATTTATTTTATTCATCAGTTTTCGACGAAATTCTTTTTCCATCGAAAAACTTCACAAAATCAATTTCTTTTGCAATTATTTTATTCATCAGCTTTCAACGGAATTCGTTTTCCATCGAAAAACTTCACAAAATGAATTTCTTTTGCATTTGTTTTATTCATCAGTTTTTGACGGAATCCATTTTCCATCGAAAAACTTCACAAAATAAATTTCTTTTGCATTTTTTTTATTCATCAGTTTTTGACGGAATTCGTTTTCCATCGAAAAACTTCACAAAATCAATTTCTTTTGCATTTATTTTATTCATCCATTTTCGACGGAATCCATTTTCTATCGAAAAACTTCACAAAATGAATTTCTTTTGCATTTGTTTTATTCATCAGTTTTTGACGGAATCCATTTTCCATCGAAAAACTTCACAAAAAGAATTTCTTTTGCATTTATTTTATTCATCAGTTTTCGACGGAATTCGTTTTCCGTCGAAAAACTTCACAAAATGAATTTCTTTTGCAATTTATTTTATTCATCCTTTTTCGACGGAATTCGTTTTCCGTCAAAACTCTTCGACGAAATCCATATTCGTCGAAAAACTCCACAAAATCAATTGCTTTTGCATTTATTTTATTCATCCATTTTCGACGGAATCCGTTTCCCGTCAAAAAACTTCACTATATCAATTTCTTTTGAATTTATTTTATTCATCCATTTTCGATGGAAGACATTTTCCGTCAAAAATCTTCGACGGAATCCATTTTCCGTCGAAAAACTTCACAAAATCAATTTCTTTTGCATTTATTTTTTTCATCCGTTTTTGACGGAATCCATTTTCCATTGTCGGAATCCATTTTCCGTCGAAAAACGTCACAAAATCAATTTCTTTTGCACTTATTTTATTCATCAGTTTTCAACGGAATCCATTTTCCGTCGAAAAACTTCACAAAATCAATTTCTTTTGCATTTATTTTATTCATCAGTTTTCGACGGAATTTGTTTTCCGTCGAAAAAATTCACAAAATGAATTTCTTTGGCAATTTATTTTATTCATCCATTTTCGACGGAATTCGTTTTCCGTCAAAAATCTTCGACGAAATCCATTTTCGACGAAAAACTTCACAAAATGAATTTCTTTTGCATTTGTTTTATTCATCAGTTTTGACGGAATCCATTTTCCATCGAAAAACCTCACAAAATCAATTTCTTTTGCATTTATTTTATTCATCAGTTTTCGACAGAATTCATTTTCCGTCGAAAAACTTCACAAAATGAATTTCTTTTGCAATTTATTTTATCCATCCTTTTTCGACGGAATTCGTTTTCTGTCAAAACTCTTCGACAAAATCCATTTTCGTCGAAAAACTTCATAAAATCAATTGCTTTTGCATTTATTTTATTCATCCATTTTCGACGCAATCCGTTTCCCGTCAAAAAACTTCACTATATCAATTTCTTTTGCATTTATTTTATTCATCCATTTTCGACGAAATCCATTTTCTGTCAAAAACCTTTACAAAATCCATTTCTTTTGCATTTATTTTATTCATCCATTTTCGACGAAATTCATTTTCCGTCAAAAATCTTCGTCGGAATCCATTTTCGGAATCACAAAATCAATTTCTTTTGTATTTATTTTAGTCATCCGTTTTCGACGTTGTAACGCCCTCCCTTGTATGCATCCAAGAGAGTCGTTTGCTAAGCGGAATTAGAGTCGTTACGTCACATGAGTTAACAAAGCAGTATACAAATCCGAATTAAAATTTTCAGCACTTAAATTCTTTTCACAAAGGTTTTCCAAAATAACTGCCGTTCATAAAAGTTCATGCTAACATAAAGTTGATAAAGACTACAGTCATCCAAGAGTACCAAAACATTAATCATTACAGTCATCCAATTTAACAAACAGCAACAGTGATAATCCACGCATCAGCAATCAACAGCAAACATAACGTCTTCATGTGCTTTTACGTCCTCCTGCCATTTAGGAAAATAGCATCCCCGAAGGGGTGAGAATAATCCCAGTAGTGTGGCAATAAAACCAATAATATAACAGTATTAACTAGGCACAAAATCATAAACAGTCACTTCAACATATCCTTGTTCCTTTTCCTTTTCCTTTTTATCATATTCACATATTGCGTGTATAACGCCTTTCCTTTGCGCTTTTAGCACCGTCGTGCGCGCACTTCACAGTGGAATCAAATATACCCTGGCACCTGAGCTCCATGTGGATTCCAACTGTGGGCCTATGCGGACTGATGCCAAGTGTCCCATACCCCGGTACCTTGGGGATGCCTACATGATGCTTGCTCAAACACATGGTCCTGTACATAACTATTCTACACAAGGCCTATATGATCTTGATACATGCATGTCATGCTATGCTTTCACACACAAGGCGTAAAAATGCGGTATGATGTAAAATGCATGCTTATATACCTTTCATGTGCGTTATGCTGCCACATAACGTCTTTACCTCATAATCACACAGCCATCACGGCACATTTTAGGCAGTTTCCTTTCATCATAATGGATCATAATATTTTTACGGCATATGGAGCATCATGTTACAATTCTATACCAGTAGTCAATAGTCACATTAGGCATCATCGCCTGACACTTACCTTTGCTTGCCTTAAATATTACCAAACCGCAGCGAAGTATCTCACTTCTTAAGCGCACCTAAATCAATTACAACTAATCATTTACAGTGACTATTTACAGCAGAAACAGAGAGCATACAGCAGTGTTTACAGCAGCAAAACAGTGAACATACAGCAGTGTTTACAGCAGCAAAACAGTGAGCATACAGCAGTGTTTACAGCAGCAAAACAGTGAACATACAGCAGTGTTTACAGCAGCAAAAAAGTGGACATACAGCAGTGTTTACAGCAGCAAAACAGTGAGCATACAGCAGTGTTTACAGCAGCAAAACAGTGAACATACAGCAGTGTTTACAGCAGCAAAAACAGTGGACATACAGCAGTGTTTACAGCAGCAAAACAGTGGACATACAGCAGTGTTTACAGCAGCAAAACAGTGAACGTTTTAAAACAGAAACAGTGGCGTTTTCAAAACAGAAACAGTGGCACTTTGAACTTCCAAAACAGTGGCATAAATCTTTGTTTTTGGACATTGAAACAGTGGCATATTATGGATTAAAATAGTGGCATTTTATGCATACAAGCAGTGGCATAGAAGGACTAAAACAGTGGCATTTTATGCATGAAAGCAGTGGCATATGATGACTAAAACAGTGGCATTTTATGCATAAAAACAGTGGCATATGATGACTAAAACAGTGGCCTTTTATGCATCAAAACAGTGGCATTTTAAGCATGGAAGCAGTGACATTTCATGACTAAAACAGTGGCATTTCAAGCATGGAAACAGTGACATTTCATGACTAAAACAGTGGCATTTCATGCATAGAAACAGTGGCATTTGATGAGTAAAACAGTGGCATTTCTTGCATAAAAACAGTGGCATTTGATGAGTAAAACAGTGGCATTTCATGCATAAAAACAGTGGCTTAAGGAGCACTAAAACAGTGACATACATGTGCAGAAACAGTGGCATATAATGTGCAGAAACAGTGGCATATAATGTGACCTTGAGGGACCGAAACAGTGAGCCTTTTATCATCAAAATAGTGGCACATACTTAGGGAAACAGTGGCATATTTCTCTTTAAAACAGTGGCCTAATCATACAAGAAAACAGTGGCATATAATACTAAGCATAACCATGAGATCTTTATGCATACAACTCATCATAAAATGGCTCCATACTTATACTTTAACCATGCTCAATCAAGATCCAAAGCAACACATTTTCAAGGAGACATTCAAGCATGCATACATGGTTACAAAGAAAATATTTCTAAGCTCAAGGCTTACCTCTTGTAGCACACACTTCACCACACCCTTCCTAGCTCTACTTCACAACAAGTCCTCACTTCTTATGATGATCTATGCGCAACAAGGTGAGGATGAACACACTAGGACAGCTTCAAAGTTGAGGAACAAGGCTTGCACTAGCTTGGTGTATAGTCACGGTTTTAAGGTGAGGGAAGGAGGGAGTTGGCTTGGTCTTTCTTCCTCCTAAGGTTCTTGCAATGCTAAGCTAGAGTGTGAGGGAGAGAGGAGAGGAGTTGGCTGCACAAAATGAATGGGGACAGCCCCCCTCTTGTGCGCATAAATAAGGAAGGAAGGGAGGAGGTGGCAATGATGGTCATCATGGTAAAAATCTGATTGCTTGAAGAAGTGGAGCTGCACACAATGATGAAAATGCAGCCAAAAATCCTCTTATGATGCATGTGAAAACAAGGCAGGTTTGGCTCATGATGGGCTGCAAAAAGCTTGCCAAAAATCTGCACAAAACAGTCTCATGATGGAGGGTGTAAGTGGTTCTCCAAGTCAACAAGTTAGGCAGTTTGTGTCATAAAAAAAATCTGCACCAAGACCCCTTCCATGTGCGCCTAAATGGGGAAATTTCCAGCCTAAAATCATGCTCAAAGGTCCATGTGTCTTCCATGCAATGAGGTTTAAATCAAGTGTGCATAAACAAGGTGAGGTGGCGGTTTAACAAGAGAAAATGGCAGCTTATTAAGTCCTTAATCACACTCTCTTGTGCGCATGAAAGGGTGGGAATTATCCTTGCCATGTGAGAGTTACTTGATACACAAGACACCTTAGTTGGACAAGGCTTAGGGAAGATAAGGGTGGACACAACCTTGGGCTGAACTAGCTTGATCCAAGAGCCCTCCATGGGCCATTGGCCACACACACAAAAGGATCCAATCACAAGTCCACTAGCAACAAGTCCACACACACACACTAGCCCACTACCAAAATCCAATGAACACTAAGGTCCTATACACATACTCACATTACTTATATGATTAAATTCACATGTCTACATATGTACCCTCCTATGATTTAATTTAATTAATTACCTTAGTCTTATCCAAGGAATAAAGATCAAACAATTCACAAGCCATCACACATAAACCATACATCCGAATTCTACACATGTACATATAGCATATAGTACTAATGTATTCTACTAATTATGCGGGATGTTACACTCTCCCCACCAAATAGGAATTTTGCCCGCAAAATTAAACTTACTTAAGAGCTAAACAGTTCTGGATAGCGTTTCTGAACGTCGTCCTCGCGCTCCCAAGTGGCTTCAGCTGCCGATCTGTTGTTCCATAATACCTTCACCAAGGGAATCTCTTTAGAACGGAGTCGCTTGACGGATCTTTCCAGAATTTGGAACGGTTGCACTTGATACGTCAGATTTTCCTTTAGTTCCACCTCTTCCGGCTGTAACACGTGAGATGGGTCAGAGAGATACCTCCGTAGCTGCGATACATGAAATACATTGTGAATTCCTGACAAATTGGGTGGTAAAGCCAACCGGTATGCAGACTCTCCGATCCGGTCCATAATCAGATACGGTCCTAAGTACCGTGGACTTAACTTCTTAACTCCCATTCTCCTTCCGAGTCCCGACGTAGGTGTGATTCTCAAAAATACATGGTCTCCGACTTCGAAAGATAGAGGCTTATGACGCTTGTCGTAATAACTCTTCTGTCTGGCCTGAGCCCGTTGCATATTCTCCCGAATCTTCTTTACCTGTTCGGATGTTTCTTGAATTAGATCAGGTCCTAACATACTTCGCTCACCCACTTCAGTCCAACATAAAGGGGATCTGCATTTTCTCCCATACAAAGCTTCATACAGTGCCATCTGAATACTGGAATGGTAACTGTTGTTGTAAGCAAACTCAATCAACGAAAGATAACTATCCCAGCTGCCTCCTAACTCCATAACACATGCTCGCAACATGTCCTCTAAAGCTTGAATGGTGCGTTCCGTCTGTCCATCGGTCTGCGGATGATAAGCAGTACTCAACCTCAATTGGGTCCCTAATGCTCTTTGAAAGGATTCCCAAAACTTAGATGTAAACTTGGGATCACGATCACTGACAATACTCGTAGGAACTCCGTGCAGCTTCACAATCTCCTGCAGATAAATTCTCGCAAGCCTCTCTGTATCATATGTGGTTCTAACACGCAAGAAGTGAGCTGACTTCGTTAAACGATCAACAATCACCCAGATAGAATCATATCCTTCTCGCGTCCGAGGAAGTCCAACTACAAAATCCATCGCAATGCTGTCCCACTTCCATTCGGGAATCTCCAAGGGTTGAAGAAGTCCCGACGGTTTCTGATGTTCGTACTTCACCTTCTGACGAGTTAAGCATCGAGACACATACTCCGCAATATCACGCTTCATACCCGGCCACCAAAACGAGGTCTTCAAATCATGGTACATCTTCGTGGATCCAGGATGAACTGCATACTTACCCTTGTGAGCCTCCTGTAAAACTTCTTGCTTCAATACTTCATTCGGCACAACCAGCCGTCCTTGAAATCTCCAAACATCATTTTCATCCTTTACAGCATCTTGGTTGCCAACCAAATCACGGACTAACTCTTCATCCTTCTGAGCCTCCTTAATTCTCCTGATTAATTCATTCTCCACCTTTATATTTCCCAATCTTATGCTCTTCCCTCTCTCGTCTACCGATAAGTTCAAGTCTCGAAAGGCCTCAAACAATTTCAGCTCTTCTATCATCAGAGTTGCAGTGTGCAGTGTCTTCCTACTCAGGGCGTCAGCTACCACGTTTGCCTTTCCTGGGTGGTACTTAAGTTCAAAATCATAGTCCTTCAGAAATTCCATCCACCGCCGTTGCCGCATATTCAGCTCCTTCTGATCGAACAAGTACTTCAAACTCTTGTGATCGCTGAACACGTCAAACTGCGAACCATACAAGTGGTGCCTCCAGATTTTAAGTGCGAACACTATAGCTGCTAACTCCAAATCGTGCGTAGGGTAATTTTCTTCGTGAGGCTTTAGTTGTCGAGATGCATAAGCTACCGCCATACGATCCTGCATCAACACGCATCCCAGTCCTTTCAGCGACGCGTCGCAGTATACTTCGAACTTTTGAGTAGGATCCGGAATCGTGAGTACGGGAGCACTCGTCAATCTGCTCTTTAGCTCCAAGAAACATTCTTCACAGGCTTCAGTCCACTCAAAAGGCTTGTCCTTCCGAGTGAGACGAGTAAGAGGTTGCACTATCTGAGAGAAATTCTGGATAAACCTTCGATAGTATCCGGCAAGACCTAAGTAACAGTCTTGGGTCGATCCCAATTCATG
>JAVKPL010003488.1:0-19886 GCA_032173675.1 Gastrolobium villosum
GACGTGTTTTTTGCTGGAATATTATTTCATTATTGGACTTGTAATTTAAATTAAAGCCCAATTATTTAAGTGGCCCAAAGCCAAATTAGTTTTATTTTATTATTTTGCATTTTAGACGAATGGGCCGGGCCGATCTGAATTAAGCCCAGCCCAAAATGGTTTTTGAACCCTAAGGGCATATGTAGGAGAGGAGGGGAAACATTTTGGATTATGTAATTTTCGATTTGGGGATCAAGACATTTTCTCTGGAGCGTTCTTCGCGTTCTTCGCGTTCTTCATCTTCTTCTTCTTCTTTTTCTTTTATGCAATTTAATTTGTAATCATGTTTATCCTAGCCATGCTAGGCTAAACCCCTTTTAATCAACCTAAGGGGAAGGGATTCCATGGATCTGTTTAGAGGATCTGCGATCAATCTCTAACCAGATTTATTTCTTTACCCTAACTCAGATCAATATCGTGCGATTGTGGATATTCGATCTGAGGTTCGCGATTGCGATTATGGGTGAAGAATGATCATCAGATTTGATGATCCGATTAACCTCAATTGGAAATAAGGATTCTGATTCAATTGGGATTAATCGTGAATTTGGTAATTTTTCTAATTCTTTAACCAGATTTGTTTCTTTTCCTAACTCAGATCGATATCGTGCGATTGTGGATATTCGATCTGAGGTTCGCGATTGTGATCATGGAAAAGGGATAATCATCAGATTTGATGATCCGATTGTTCTCAATTGAAAATAAGGATTCTGATTCAATTGAGATCAACCGTGAATTTGGTAATTTTTATCCAATGAAGGACATCCATGGAACCCTAACCTTAGGTTGGTTAATTTTGAATTACGAATTTTAATCCCAATTTTATATTCTGTCTTTTAAATTATTCAAACTGGAATCAAAACCCCCCTTTTATTTTCTATTTTCAGCAACGATTTTCACCCAAACAATTTCCTTGAGAGACGACTTAGGGTTTCCACTTTACTGCAAATTTTCTGAACCCCTCTCTCAACTTACTCTCTGATCTTCGTTAAGGATCACGTCTCCCAATAGCTTAATCTTTTGGGAAGTGAAACACGTATGGTTCTATATCTCAACATAAACAATACCCCATTTGCTTAAGCTGCAAATAGCTTCTTTAATTTTTAAATAGCATAATCATATCTCATACAGATAATCTTTCAGTTACTTAGCTTACAATAGCTTGTTTAATGTTTAAACAGTATGATCATATTTCATACAGATAATCTTTCATTTAATATTAAAACAATAATTTACAAACACTTTTACACTTTTACTGAATTTGGTTTTTAATAGAGCCCAATGATATTTATTGATCCATGTAGCCAACCCTACATAATCGGATAAGGCCTGGTGGTGGTTGTTGCACTATTTATCATTTATATGCAATATTTTTAGAATATTGACATAACTAGTTGTGTAAAAAGCTCAGTCAGTTTGTAAAGTTGAGCTCAAGCAAGACTACATTTTCGCTTGCTCATAATTTTTTTTTTGAACTTTATGGGAAAATAAAAAGATTATAAGTGAAAAGCATTATTAAATACAAAACTACTCACCGCAGTTTGACCAAAACCTGTTAGATTGTTAGAAGTGAGTGGTGCACTGGTTGAGGAAATTCTTCCAACAAGCCCTGAAGAAGGTGAATTGAACAAGCTTGATTGACTAAAAGAACCAAAAGCTGATGAACTGAAGGCAGGAACAGCTGAAGTCCCAAATCCAGAAGAAAAAGTTGAAGTCTTCGGTGCAAATGGATTAGAATTAGATGGTGTTGTGCTAGAGAAAGGATTGGCTGATGATTGACCAAACACTGGTGAAGGAGAAAAGGCATTTGCCTGTGTTGTAGATGAACTAAAGCCTGCTAAACCAGTTGACTGGGTAGAGGGAAGTGGTCCACCTGAGTTTCAATTAAATATAATAGAAGTCAAGGTCATAAATACTGCAATGAAACCCAAGAGGATTATCAAATTAATTATAATTAAATAAAAAAGTACCTTTATCTCCCAATTGATAGTCCTCCCATCTTAGCTCCTCATGACTTTTATCTTTGTAAGTAGGCATGGCTGATATGGACTCCAATTTTGCAGTATGTCCATAGGTACCACTATCTGCTTCAGTTGTTGGTGTGTAACTAGCAACACTAATTCCACCCCGTTGAACTCCAAAACCTGACTGTTCCATACCAGGATTTCCAAAAGTTGGTGTTGGAATCTGGGATCCTGCATGAGATAATATGTAAAAATAACTTTTAATAACAAAAAGGCATTAAGATACAGAAGTCCCTTATGTCTTGAAAATAGATATACCACAAAGTAGTCAAAATTTTAAAGGCTTTTGACAAGTGGGCCCAAGTCTAGTAATGCAAAAGAGTCCATAGTAGTAAGTTAGAGGAGAGAGATGTTGTTATATAAAGTGATTTGGGGGTGGGGTTTTCATTATTTAAGTATTCAGAATTGGTTAGTGGGAATTTGAGAGACCTATAGGGAACTCTTGAGCCTGGGTATTTGGTTTGAGGGGGAGTTAAGGCTTTTTGGTTTATTTGCTGCATTTTATATTGTATTAGTGTATGTAAAAAAAGGCTATGCCTCCATTGTTAATGCAATCAGTTATATATTTTTCTGGGTTCCATCAGTTGACTGGGCAGAGGGAAGTGGTCCACCAGAATTTCAATTATATATAATAGAAGTCAAGGTCATCAACACTGCAAATGAAACCCAACAGGATTATCAAATTATTTATAATTAAATAAAAAGTACCTTTATCTCCCAATTGATAGTCCTCCCATCTTAGCTCCTCATGAATTTTATCTTTGTAAGCAGGCATGGCTGATATGGACTCCAATTTTGCAGTCTGTCCAGAGGTACCACTTTCTGCTTCAGTTGTTCGTGTGTAACTAGCAACTCTACTTCCACCGCGTTCAACTCCAAAACCTGACTGTCCCATACCAGGGTTTCCAAAAGTCGGTGTAGGAATCTGGGATCCTGCATGAGAAAATATGTAAAAATAACTTTTAATAACAAAAAAGGCATTAAGATATAGAAGTCACTTATGTCTTGAAAATAGATAAACCACAAAGTAGTCAAAATTTTAATGGCTTTTGACAAGTGGGCACAAGTCTAGCAAAGCAAAAGAGTCCATAGTAGTTAGTTAGAGGAGAGAGGTGTTGTTATATAGAGTGATTTGGGGGTGGGGTTTTCATTATTCAGGTATTCAGAATTTGTTAGTGGGAATTTGAGAGACCTCTAGGGAACTCTTGAGCCTGGGTATTTGGTTTGAGGGGGAGTTGAGGCTTTCTGGTTTATTTGCTGCATTTTATACTATATTAGTATATGTAAAAAGAGGCTATGCCTCCATTGTTAATGCAATCAGTCATATATTTTTCTGGGTTCCATCAGTTGACTGGGCAGAGGGAAGTGGTCCACCAGAATTTCAATTAAATATAATAGAAGTAAAGGTCATTAACAATGCAATGAAACCCAGCAGGATTATCAAATTATTTATAATTAAATAAAAAAGTACCTTTATCTCCCAATTGATAGTCCTCCCATCTTAGCTCCTCATGAATTTTATCTTTGTAAGTAGGCATGGCTGATATGGACTCCAATTTTGCAGTCTGTCCAGAGGTACCACTATCTGCTTCAGTTGTTGGTGTGTAACTAGCAACTCTACTTCCACCCCGTTGAACTCCAAAACTTGACTGTCCCATACCAGGATTTCCAAAAGTCGGTGTTGGAATCCGGGATCCTGCATGAGAAAACATGTAAAAATAACTTTTAACAAAATTAAGGCATTACCATACAGAAGTCCCTTATGTCTTGAAAATAGATATACCACAAAGTAGTCAAAATTTTAATGGCTTTTGACAATTGGGCCCAAGTCTAGCAATGGAAAAGAGTCCATGGAAGTTAGTTAGAGGAGAGAGATGTTGTCATATAAAGTGATTTGGGGGTGGGGTTTTCATTATTCAGGTATTCAGAATTGGTTAGTAGGAATTTGAGAGACCTCTAGGGAACTCTTGAGCCTGGTTATTTGGTTTGAGGGGGAGTTGAGGCTTTCTGGTTTATTTGCTTAATTTTATATTGTATTAGTGTATGTAAAAAGAGGCTATGCCTCCATTATTAATGCAATCAGTCATATATTTTTCTAGGTTCCATCAGTTGACTGGGCAGAGGGAAGTGGTCCACCAGAATTTCAATTAAATATAATAGAAGTCAAGGTCATCAACACTGCAATGAAACCCAGCAGGGTTATCAAATTATTTATAATTAAATAAAAAAGTACCTTTATCTCCCAATTGATAGTCCTCCCATCTTAGCTCCTCATGAATTTTATCTGTGTAAGTAGGCATGGCTGATATGGACTCCAATTTTGAAGTCTGTCCAGAAGTACCACTATCTGCTTCAGTTGTTGGTGTGTAACTAGCAACTCTACTTCCACCCCATTGAACTCCAAAACCTGACTGTCCCATATCAGGATTTCCAAAAGTCGGTGTTGGAATATGGGATCCTGCATGAGAAAATATGTAAAAATAACTTTTAATAACAAAAAAGGCATTAAGATACAAAAGTCTCTTATGTCTTGAAAATAGATATACCACAAAGTAGTCAGAATTTTAATGGCTTTTGACAAGTGGGCTCATGTAACATCCCACATAATTAGTAAAATACATAAGTGTATAATGATATAGATGCATGTGTAGAATTCGAATTGTTGGTTCATGTTTGGTGGCTTGCGAATTACATGACCTCTACCCTAGGATGGGACTAAAGTAAGTTAGTGAAGTATTTAAATGATAGGAGAGTACATATGTAGGCATGTGAACTTTCATTAAAATCATATGAGTAATTTGATTGTGTGTTATAAGGCTTTGGTGTTTAAAGGGCTTGGGAAGTGGGCTAGTGTGTGGACTTGTCACCTTTAGACTTGTGTTGTTGGGTTTTTCTTGTGGTGGCCGATGGCCCAAATGGTCCTTGGATCAATCTAGTTCAGCCCAAGGTTGTATCCACTCTTATCTCCCTTAAGCTTTGTCCTACAAGGGTGTCTTGTGTATCAAGGAACTTCCACATGGCAAGAGCTATCCTTTCCCACTCATTCATGCGCATAAGAAGTAGATAAGACTTAGAAAATCTTCCAACTTAACCCTTGCATGACCGCCATCTCACCTCCTAGCATGTGCACCATTTGACTTCAACTTCATTGCATGGAAGACACTTGTACTCCTTAGCCTTCTTTTGGGCTGCATACTCCTCATCATGAGCGCACAAGGGAGGTCTCAAATCAGATTTTTATGACACAAATCTGCCTAGCTTGTTGACCAAGGGACCAACCTTGCATGTGCACTAGGTGGCAACCTCTCCCTTCCACCCTCCTTGCATGCGCCTAGAGTGTGCAAGAAGCAAGCTCATTGCTTGTTTTGACCAAACTTGCAGCCCCACTTCCACAAGAAATCAGAATTTGTCATGATGCTTCATCATTCCAACCCTTCCTCCTTCTTCTTTAAACTTGTGCGCACAAAGGGGGGGCTGTCCTCACTTTGCATATTCAGCCAACCTTCTTCCTCTTCCCTCACTTCTCTAGCCGTGTAGTGTAAGAGTTCTAGGAGAAAGAAGGACCTTGCTAACTCATCTCCCTCACACCCCTTAAACCGTGGCCTAAAACACCAAGTGAAGTGCAAGCTTTTCTTCTCTTTTCCCTCACTGTCCAGCCGAGTTCCTCACCCTTGGAGTCTGCCCAAATTGTTCTCCTCACCTTTGTGTGCGTATAGACCATCCTATAGGAAGGGTGAACGTGTTGTTGGGTGGAGCTAGAAGGTGTTGTGTGCAATCTTTGATCAACTAGGGTGTGCTACAAGAGGTAAGCTTAGAACTTAGACTCCTTTCATTTTGTGTAACCATGTGTGTGCTTGAGATGTCTTTTATCTTGTGAACTTTCCTTGATTCTGCCTTGTTATGTTATGGATTCTTGAATGAGCATGGTGAAGGTATAATGGTGGAGTTATTTGATGATGACTTGTATGCTTTAGTTATGGTATGAAAGTCTCCTTGCTATGCTTGATTTGATGTCACTGTTTCTGTATGAAAGTGCCACTGTTTTGAGGATAAACATACCACTGTATCTGTTTGAAATGATCACCCTTTTGCTGCCACTGTTTCTGCACAAAATACCCACTGTTTTAGTACCTCACATACCACTGTTTCTGCACAAAATGCTCACTGTTTTAGTGCCTCACATGCCACTGTTTCTGCACAACATGCTCACTGTTTTAGTACTTAATGTGTCACTGTTTCTGCATAAAACGCTGTTGTATGCTCACTGTTTCTGCTGTAAAACGCTGCTGTATGCTCTCTGTTTCTGCTGTAAAACGTCGCTGTAAATGATTGATTGTAATTGATTTAGGTGCGCATAAGAAGTGAGAAACGTAGCATAGTTCGCTGCTGTTTGGTATTATTTAAAGCGCACAAGGTAAGTGTCAGGCGATATTACCTAATGTGACTATTGACTACTGGTATAAAGTTGTGACATGATGCTCCATACTCCGTAAAAGTATTATGTTCCTTATGATGAAAGAAAACTGCCAAGAATGTGCCTTGATGGCTATATGATTGTGAGGTAAAGTTGTTATGTGGCAGCATAACGTATATGACAAGTATATAAGCATGCACCTTACATCATACCGCATTTATTTTTACGCTTTGTGTGTGAAAGCATAGCATGGCATGCATGTACCAAGATCATATAAGCCTTGCATTTTAGAATAGTTATGTACAGGACCATGTGTTTGAGCAAGCATCATATAGGCATCCCTAAGGTACCAGGGTATGGGACACTTGGCATCAGTCCGCATAGGCCCACAGTTGGAATCCACCGAGCTCAGGTGCCATGTATATGATGTCCACTGTGAAGTGCGCGCACGACGGTGCTAAAAGCGCAAAGGAAAGGCGTTATCTACGCAATATATATGTATATGATGAAAAGGAAAAAGGAAAAGGAACAAGGATATGTTGAAGTGACTGTTTATGATTTTGTGCCTAGTTAATACTGTTATATTATCTGTTTTGTTGCCACACTACTGGGATTATTCTCACCCCTTCGGGGCTGCTATTTTTCCAAAATGGCAGGAGGACGTAAAAGCATTTGAAGGAGTGATGTTTTGGCTGTTGCTTGCTGATGCGTGGACTTTCTCTGTTGCTGTTTGTTTAATTGGATGACTGTAATGATTAATGTTTTGGTACTCTTGGATGACTGTAGTCTTTATCATCTTTATGTTAGCTTGAACTTTTATGAACAGCGGCTATTTTGGAAAACCTTTGTGAAAAGAATTTAAGTGCTGAAATTTTTATACGGATTTGTATACTGCTATGAGATCCTTTGTTAGCTCATGTGACGTTAACGACTCTAATTCCGCTTAGCGAACGACTCTCTTGGATGCATACAAGGGAGGGCGTTACAGCTCAAGTCTAACAATGCAAAAGAGTCCATAGTAGTTAGTTAGAGGAGAGAGATGTTATATAAAGTGATTTGGGGGTGGGGTTTTCATTATTCGGGTATTCAAAATTGGTTTGTGGGAATCTGAGAGACCTTTAGGGAACTCTTGAGCCTGGGTATTTGGTTTGAGGGGGAGTTGAGGCTTTCTGGTTTATTTGCTGCATTTTATATTGTATTAGTGTATGTAAAAAGAGGCTATGCCTCCATTGTTAATGCAATCAGTTATATATTTTTCTGGGTTCCATCAGTTGATTGGGAAGAGGGAAGTGGTCCACCAGAATCTCAATTAAATATAATAGAAGTCAAGGTCATCAATACTGCAATGAAACCCAGCAGGATTATCAAATTATTTATAATTAAATAAAAAAGTACCTTTATCTCCTAATTGATAGTCCACCCATCTTAACTCCTCATGAATTTTATCTTTGTAAGTAGGCATGGCTAATGTGGACTCCAATTTTGCAGTTTGTCCAGAGGTACCACTATCTGCTTCAGTTGTTGGTACTTCTGGACAGACTACAAAATTAGAGTCCATATCAGCCATGACTATCAATTGGGAGATAAAGGTACTTTTTTATTTAATTATAAATAATTTGATAATCCTGCTGGGTTTCATTGAACCAAATGTTGGCTGAGTTGATGCCCCAACTAGAAATTAGGATTACACAATAAAAGTTTCATACACAACAAATCTACAATCACCTAGAAATTAGGATTACCCAATAAAAGTTTTATACACAATAAATCTACAACCACCTAGAAATTAGGATTACCTGGTCTCCGTGTTGGCTACCTTTTAGAAGAAAAGTGATTGGTGGAAGAAAAATGGTTGGTAACCAAAGGAAAATAAAATTTGAAGTAAGAAGGGAGAAAGTAGAGGAGAAGAGAAATCGAGAAATGCTGAGAATTGGAATGTGGTTTGGTTTGGTTAGGTTGACTCCTATTTATAGCTGAAATTTTAAAACCGAGACATTAATAACGGTCATCACATTTATTCCGATTATAAAAACTGCATGTAAAATTTTAAATATTATTAAAGGTTATAAAAATAAACCGAAACATTAATTACAGGTTTTCTTCACATTTATTTTGATTATAAAAACTTTAGGTAAAATTTTAAATATTACTAATATATTAATGGTTACAAAATTAATAAAAATAATTATTATCGTATAATTTCCAAATTCAATATTTCAATATCATCATAATTTCCAAATTCAATATTTCAATAGCATCATAATTTCCAAATCCATTATCCAATAATATCATAATATTCATATTCAACATCTACTATAGTAAAACCCAAATCCAATCATCATATCATAATTTTCCAAATCAAAATTCAAATAGTAAAACCCAAATTCAATCATCATATCATAATTTTCTAAATCAGAATTCAAAGAGTAAAACCCAAATTCAATCATCATATCATAATTTTCTAAATCAAAATTCAAAGAGTAAAACCTAAATCCAATCATCATATCGTAATTTTCGAAATCAGAATTTCAAGAGTAAAATCTAAATCCAATCATCATGTCATAATTCAAATATTCACATCTATTAGAGTAAATCCAAAATCCAATAATTAATCCAATAAATTTCTAAAGGTTAAAATAATTTTATTTAAATACCCTAAGGGTTACATATAATATATGAAAACATCCTAACATTTCTTAAGGATTAGGATTACATCTACCAAATTAAATATAACCTATAACTCTTTAACGATTAGGACTACATCTACCAAATTAGATATAATCTATAACTCTTTAACGATTAGGATTACGTTACATGAAGATTTGAATCACAACAAATAAATTTAATATAAAACATACTATAGTTTCCTAAGCATCGAGATCACATCAACATATAACGCTAAGTCTAACCATTGACTCTCTAGTGATAAGGATTACACCTACCAAATTAAATATAACCTATAACTCTTTAACAATTAGGATTACATCTACCAAATTAAATATAACCTATAACTCTTTAACGATTAGGATTACGTTACATACTATAGTTTCCTATGTAAGTAATTCATCAGCAATTCAATAATTCATGTTCAATATTCTACATTCAAGAACATGATACAGGATCTTTAGAGATCATGATTCTCACAAAAGAGTGTACCTTTCTCTATTAGTGTGGAAGGACTTTGATGATGGAAGATCATTTCTCAGAGTCTTTACCCTCTACTTTTCTTGTATCGTCTATGACAGGGATCTGATACAACTTTTATGGGCAGACCATGAAGGAGAGGATTCTGAGAGATAATCATAATCAGAGACTCACCATTTTTTTTATATAACTGAACCATGTCACCAGTTACAGAGTTTCAAATAACTCACAGTAACTTCCCATTAATGCGAAACGTCAATTACCATTAATGCGAAACGTCAATTACCATTAATGCAAAACGTTACCATAATGCAAAATGGCAATTACAATTAATTCAAAACATCAATTACCATTAATGCAAAACGTTTCATAATTCAAAACGTCAAAACATCAATTACCTTTAATGCGAAACGTTACCATAATTCAAAACTTCAATTACCATTAATGCGAAACGTCAATTACCATAAAATCTCTTTTATTATTAATTAAACCAATTGACACACATTACACATGAGACACAAATAATTTTACATTCTCCCACTTGGCTCATGTCATAAGGTGTCCCTTCATGATTTAATTAACATTCACTATAATGCGTATTTACTAGGCTAAAGGTTCCATACATTGATTCATCATAATTCATTATTAGAAATAAAATCAACATGAGTCATGGCGGTTGTATGCTATCAAGTCGGCATAGTCCTTCCATGTACTACTATATTGACTCTGCTTCCTAACATAATATTTTAATAGGAAGTGTATATTATGTCCAACAATAATTTTGTAACATCCCGCATAATTAGTAAAATACATAGGTACTATATGCTATATGTACATGTGTAGAATTCGGATGTATGGTTTTTGTATAATGGCTTGTGAATTGGTTGACCTTTATCCTTGGATAAGACTAAGGTAATTAATTAAATTAAATCATAGGAAGTTACATATGTAGACATGTGAATTTAATCTTATGAGTAATGTGAAGGCATTAGTGTTTGGATGTGGGCTAGTGAGTGTGTGGACTTGTTACTATTGGATTTGTGATTGGATCCTTTTGTGTGTGTGGCCAATGGCCCAAGGATGGCTCTTGGATCAAGCTAGTTCAGCCCAAGGTTGTGTCCACCCTTATCTTCCCTAAGCCTTGTCCAACTAAGGTGTCTTGTGTATCAAGTAACTCTCACATGGCAAAGGTAATTCCCACTCATTTATGCGCACAAAGGAGAGTGATTAGGACTTAGTAAGCTGCCATTTTCCCTTGTTAAAACCGCCACCTCACCTTGCTTATGCATAACTTGATTTCAATTGCATTGCATGGAAGACACATGTGCACTTTAGCATGATTTTAGGCTGCATACTTCTCCATTTAGGCGCACATGGAGGGGCCTTGGTGCAGATTTTTCTTATGACACAACACTGCCTAACTTGTTGACTTGGAGAACCCTCTTGCACTTCCATCATGACACTGTTTTGTGCAGATTTTTGGCAAGCTTTTTGCAGCCCATCATGAGCCAAACCTGCCTTGTTTTCACATGCATCATAAGAGGATTTTTTGGCTGCATTTTCATCATCTTGTGCGCACATGGACAGCTCCAAAACCTGAATGTAGGCTGTCACAAATCTGCACCCATGATGCACCTCTTTCCCCCTCATCATTTGCGCACCTAGGCTGCCTAAATGCAGATTTTTGGGCTGCCACATAGTGGTTTTACTTGTTGACTTGGCAAAGCTCTTACATGTGCTCATGATGCACCTATTCCACCCCACTCCATGCGCATAACTTGGTCAATTGTGCAGAAAATTCTGACTTAGAAGCTTGACTCAAATCTGAACCATCTCCTCACCTCCTTGCATGTGAATAGAGTACATTAGAAGCAACCTTGTGTGCAGCCCCATCTCCTCAAGTAATCAGATTTTTTCATAATGCTTAATCATGCCACTTCCCCTCACTCTCCCTTTAAATTGCGCACAAGAGGGGGCTGCCCCCATTCACTTGTGCAGCCAACTCCTCTCCCCTCTCCCACACACTCTAGCTTAGCATTACAAGAACCTTAGGAGGAAGAAAGACCAAGCCAACTCCCTCCTTCCCTCACCTTAAAACCGTGGCCTAGACACAAGTGGAGTGTGAGTTTCTCCTCTTGGATGCTGTCCTAAGGTGCCCTCCTCACCATTCATGCGCATAGATCACCATAGGAAGTGAGGACTTGTTGTGAAGTAAAGCTAGAAGGAGTGTGTGCTACAAGAGGTAGGCCTTGAACTTAGAACATTTTCATTGTAACCATGTATGTATGCTTGAATGTCTCCTTGAAAATGTTTTGCTTTGGATCTTGATTGAGCATGGTTAAAGTATAAGTATGGAGCCATCTTATGATGAGTTGTATGCATAAAGATCTCATGGTTATGCTTAAGATTATATGCCACTGTTTTTTTGTATGATTAGGCCACTGTTTTAAAGAGAAATATGCCACTGTTTCCCTAAGTATGTGCCACTGTTTTGATGATAAAAGGCTCACTGTTTCGGTCCCTCAAGATCACCCTTATATGCCACTGTTTCTATATGCCACTGTTTCTGCACATATATGCCACTGTTTCTGCACATTACATGCCACTGTTTCTGCACATTATATGCCACTGTTTCTGCACATATATGTCACTGTTTTAGTGCTCCCTAAGCCACTGTTTTAGTCATGAAATGCCACTGTTTCCATGCTTAAAATGCCACTGTTTTTATGCATAAAAGGCCACTGTTTTAGTCATCATATGCCACTGTTTTTATGCATAATATGCCACTGTTTTAGTCATCATATGCCACTGTTTTTATGCATAATATGCCACTGTTCTAGTCATTCTATGCCACTGTTTGTATGTATAAAATGCCACTGTTTTAGTCCATAATATGCCACTGTTTCAATGTCCAAAAACCAAGATTTATGCCACTGTTTTGGAAGTCCAAAGTGCCACTGTTTCTGTTTTAAAAGCGTCTCTGTTTCTGTTTATAACGTCACTGTTTTGCTGCTGTAAACACTGCTGTATGCTCACTGTTTTGCTGCTGTAAACACTGCTGTATGCTCACTGTTTTGCTGCTGTAAACACTGCTGTATGCTCACTGTTTTGCTGCTGTAAACACTGCTGTATGCTCACTGTTTTGCTGCTGTAAACACTGCTGTATGCTCACTGTTTTGCTGCTGTAAACACTGCTGTATGCTCACTGTTTTGTTGCTGTAAACACTGCTGTATGCTCACTGTTTTGCTGCTGTAAACACTGCTGTATGCTCACTGTTTTGCTGCTGTAAACACTGCTGTATGCTCACTGTTTTGCTGCTGTAAACACTGCTGTATGCTCACTGTTTTGCTGCTGTAAACACTGCTGTATGCTCACTGTTTTGCTGCTGTAAGCCACTGCTGTATGCTCTCCGTTTCTGCTGTAACTAGCCACTGTAAATGATTAGTTGTAATTGATTTAGGTGCGCTTAAGAAGTGAATTACTTCGCTGCTGTTTGGTAATATTTAAAGCACGCAAAGGTAAGTGTCAGGCGATGATGCCTAATGTGACTATTGACTACTGGTATAGAATTGTAACATGATGCTCCATATGCCGTAAAAATATTATGTTCCATTATGATGAAAGGAAACTGCCTAAAATGTGCCTGAGGGCCATATGATTATGAGGTAAAGACGTTATGTGGCAGCATAACGCATATGAAAGGTATATACGCATGCATCTTACATCATACCGCATTTTTACGCCTTGTGTGTGAAAGCATAGCATGACATGCATGTATCAAGATCATATAGGCCTTGTGTAGAATAGTTATGTACAGGACCATGTGTTTGAGCAAGCATCATATAGGCATCCCCAAGGTACCGGGGTATGGGACACTTGGCATCAGTCCGCATAGGCCCACAGATGGAATCCACATGGAGCTCAGGTGCCAAGGGTAAATTTGATTCCACTGTGAAGTGCGCGCACGACGGTGCTAAAAGCGCAAAGGAAAGGCGTTATATACGCAATATATGAATATGATAAAAAGGAAAAGGAACAAGGATATGTTGAAGTGACTGTTCATGATTTTGTGCCTAGTTAATATTGTTATATTATTGGTTTTATTGCCACACTACTGGGATTATTCTCACCCCTTCGGGGCTGCTATTTTCCTAAATGGCAGGAGGACATAAAAGCACATGAAGACGTGATGTTTGCTGTTGATTGCTGATGCGTGGATTACCACTATTGCTGTTTGTTTAATTGGATGACTGTAATGATTAATGTTTTAGTACTTTTGGATGACTGTAGTCTTTATCATATTTATGTTAGCTTGAACTTTTATGAACAGCAGCCATTTTGGAAAACCTTTATGAAAAGAATTTAAGTGCTGAAAATTTTTATACGGACTTGTATACTGCTATGAGGTCCTTTGTTAGCTCATGTGACGTTAACGACTCTAATTCCGCTTAGCAAACGACTCTCTTGGATGCATACAAGGGAGGGCGTTACACTAATTGGTATCAGGGCAGTTTGGTCCATGGATTTGCTTGTGTTTGATTGAATTGATTGTTGTTTGTGTTTATCTGCTGATTGACTGTCTAAATGTGCTATAGTTAAGTATATGTATTAGCTAGTATGGTTAGATTGTTAGGACGGTTCTGTGATAAGACACGGATGCATAGCTAACTTGTCCGAATTGAACTCGAGTACCTACTTGGGACTGCTGCCATGAATAACTTGCGGTGAGCCTGATCAACTCATTTCCTGATATTGTGAGTGCAGAATCATGGCGGGTGGTCGCGGTTCAACTCGGGGAAGGACTGGCGATGCGGAAGAGGATCTTATCACTACCATTGGGGGACTGGCAACGTTCATCCAGAATATGAGCCAAGAATGGCGCGACCATAGGCAACAGAATCAGAACCAACCCCCACTGCATGAAAATGCAGAAGTAATTGCCCGTCGGAGGTTGAAAGACTTCCGCAACTTCCAACCACCTACCTTTGAGGGTGAAGACAACCCCGAGGCTGCAGCAAAGTGGCTGCAGATGATTAAGCATATTTTCGAACGCATGGCATGCCCGGAAGCACAGAAGACTGATTACGCGTCGTACCAGCTGATGGGAGAAGCCTTAACGTGGTGGACTGGTGCGAGGGCTCTGCTGAGAGCTCAGGACGTGGAACTAACATGGGCTGTGTTCAGACAAGTATTTCTGGATAAGTATTTTCCTAAGGCAATGAGAAGGATGAAGCACACTGAACTGCTGTCGCTTAGGCAGGACAACATGACGGTTAATGAGTATATTGCAAAATTTGGGCAGCTGATCGAGTACGCCAATTTTGACCGGAACATTTATGATGAAGAATGGCAGGTGGAGAAGTTCGAAAGCGGATTACATCCGGAAATTCGCAAGCTCATCTTGACAACGGCTAATCGTACACTTCCGGAACTCATCAACCAGAGTCGTCAGGCAGAAGGAATCATTCTGGAGGCCAAGAACTTGAACAAGCCACCAACACAATTCCACGGAGGAAACCGAGCAGGCAGATTCTTCAGGACGGCACCTGGTAGGGGTCGTGGCAGAGGTACGCAGTTGCAGGCGCGGCCTGGAAACTTTAAGAGAAACTTTACGGTGGGTCAATCGTCGACTGGACGTCAGGGCGCGACTGTTTGTGCCACATGTGGAAAGAATCACTTTGGAGTCTGTCGCAAGAACAACAATGCATGCTTCAGATGCGGCCAGCAAGGTCATTTTGCTTACAAGTGCCCCCAGAACGCTGATCAACAGCCTCCGCAAGCACGGGTGTTCACATTGGATGCAAATGAAGCACAGAAGTTTCCCAACCTGATCAAAGGTAATGTCACTTTGAATGGTCACCCAATTTCTGTTATCTTTGATTCTGGAGCGTCTGGCTCTTTTATGGCAAAGCATACTGCCTTGAGAATAGGCATCACCCCAACCCCGTTACCTTATGAGTTACACATCAGCACACCTACTGGAGGATCGTGCACAGCATCAGAGATCTGCAGAGGTGTTACCTTGCAGTATTGACGTGAATCGGCAAGTGTACCGAATCGCGCAAGTAATACAGTGATAAATCAAAGTTCGTATCCACAGAGAGTGTGTTTAAATCAATTAAAACTCTTTCTTTTAAGATTAAATATTTCAAAAGGGTTTTGACACGAATGTCAAGATTGTGTGGAAATTTGATTTGTAAATTGAAAAGACTTGTTTTTGGTTCTTTTTGAAAAAGAATTGAAATAAGGTTTTAAATATATGAGAAAAGCGCTGTAGTAGGGAACACTCACCAATGATCCCCACCTTTTACTCTGGATTAAGTTAAGTATTAATATATAAATCGTGAACTTAGATAATTATCAGATAAAAGTATCAATAGTTAATTCTCAATCCCTTGAGGAATTAACCCTTTAATCTCATATAGAACCCTAATTCCTTGAGGTGCCCTATATGAGATCAAGCATAACGATCGATAATTGAAACATCTACAATATGAATCATGTCTATGTCTAGATCATGTTCATACCGTCGTTCTATCCCCTTTCCGGATTAAAGACCTCAGATCCCTCTTGTTGGCCCTAATCCTCAGATTTATTATTACTTACTAGATTGATCGGATCTAATAATAACAATAACAATATGAACAGAATAGAACGAAATTCAAAAGATAAATATATTCATAAAAACTCAATCCATTGTATCAGGGGTTCACAAGGGTTCGTGACCCTAACTACAGCAAAGAGGTTCTAGCCAACCATTATCATGGCTAGAATCAAGTATTCAAACGAAAACATAAACTATCAGAACTACAGAAAGGTAGAAGAAGAGATCTCTCTCAGAACTTCCGCCTCCGAATGATCTCAGTTGTGTAGAATCTCAGATGTCCTTCTAGGGTTGCCTTCTGCCCTTTTTATAACCAGAAATTCCTCCTTTTCTCGCAACTGACAGCTGTCTCTCTCAATCCCACGCTTGGAGCGCAGGATCCACGCTCCAAGCGTGGAACTTCTGCCATTTTTGTTTTCTCCACGCTCCAAGCGTGGAGTTCCACGCTTGAAGCGTGGACTCACTGTTTTGAAGTCCCTTCCCACGCTGCAAGCGTGGGTTCCTACGCTTGGAGCGTGGGGCTTCTGTCTGATTCTTCTTCTTACTCCTTTATTTGTTATTTTCCTCCTGTAAACATGAAGAATTTGAGTGAGAGAGTGTCTGACAATTTTATTCAATAATTTCACCACATATACACTTTTATACACAGTTTTAGATCTGATTTCCTGCTGTTTTTGATCTATAAAAGTATATATGCTGGGAGCATATCAAACAATTCCCAGATTTAAACATTGCTGTCCTCAGCAATAACTGATTCAAACTTAGAACTTTATACAGCAGTGTTTCAACACAATATCAACCAAACACTTGAAGAAATCATTATGTCATGCCTGACTGAATTCTGCAAGAAATTTGTTGATGCCATCAATTCTGTGAAAATTCATGAATGTAATCTGAACATCCCTCACCAAGACAAACTATATCACTCTCACTCGTGTTTTTAGGGTATCAGACATACATCACCATCACAGCTGAAACACTGCCATAGGCTTGATCATATTCTCAAGATCCTTAAAATTGAAGGATTCAAACACATGCACTTAACTGATCAAAGGACTTTCAATGGTTTTAATTTGGCCTGGCTAAGGTAGAAATTTGTATGGAGAGTGGCTTCAAATGCTATGAGATTGACACTGAGAACTTATCAATTTTGCTCCACTAACTTGCCCACAGAATTTCGGGAAGTCAATTCCTATGTTTTGACCAATTTATTCACAATGCTTCACCCGCATGTTTTTCTTTTTTTTTCTCTTTCTTTTTTTTGTTTTTTTTTTTCTTTCTTTCTTTTTCCCTTTCCAATTTGCTTAGTGTAGTGGAGCTTACCTTAGATATTTTCTCTCTTTTTGAGAAAAATCAGTAGTTCAATCTCACTTAGGGTAAGTTCATCATGGATAGGTTAAGCAACATTTTGGGTAATTACCAATGAATAGGTTCAAACCTCAAAGGGATAACAATGGAAGATTAATTATACAGGTGAGCTTTATGGCCAGAGCTATCAAGAACAAATTGCCTTATCATATCAGTTAAAATGCATGCCTTGTAGAGAAACAAACCAAGTTCTAGAGTGTCAGTACAGTGAGGCCTCTCAGAAAAATTTTACTGTCTAGGCTCAAACCTCAAGGCTATGATTTCAGACTAGATTTCACAGAGATATCAGGCATATCATCAATTCTAGCACATAATTTCAGACAGACGAACAATTCTAATCTCTACTCATGCCAAGTGACATCATGCCAAAACTTTCAAAGCTTAATGTACTTCCTAAGATGAATTCAATCATTTGTTTAAGGAAGCAACATCTAAATCTGAGATTATCAATAGGCATATTCCAGACAACATACATACAGGCATATTCCCAAAAAAATTTTGCTGAATTTTTAAAATTGCTTAAGCTAAGACAGATATTTAAACTGAAAATGCAAGTTGGTTCGAATATCTCCCCTGAAATGAAGTGTGGTTCCACAATTGCAGCTAAAGTGCAAGAACAGGTGGGCTAGGTCATCCACCATTCCCAGATTTTAGAAATTGCTGTCCCCAGCAATAACTAAGTTCAATCGATTAAGAACCGCTGCGCAATTAAAGCACACATCATTAACAATATTATATCAGCAAAACAATGAGAAAAACCCTGAGATGTTCATATCCAAAAAGTACTTGACCCTAACAAAATCCTATTGGTCATTTAAAACAAAACACGAAAATTAACAATGTCTGAAAAAAAATTAAAAGTAACAACAGCCAATGATCACTCCTCCCTGGTATACTGCTGGAAAGAGCTAGGAGGCTCCGCTGGATCTATCCCCATCTTCAGGCACATGGCCTTCATCATAGCATGCATCTCGAGTATGATCGGAGAATCCTCATAAAGTGGCTGGCGAGCAGATGATGATGCTGCTGATGTCTGGGCTGCTGGAGGTGCCTGCGGTACTGGCGGTTCCTGTGGCTCTGGAGGGGGTATAGGATTTCCCTGGCTATTGAGAAGCCATGCTGCATGTTTTTCGGATTCCTTGTAATAACCTTCCAAGGCAGTCTTTGTCATAGGCTTTTCAGCCTTTACATCCAATGGCTCATTAGCGGGAATTTCAACCCCCGCTCTAACACACAGATTGGAGATTAAAGAACTGTGAGCCAATAGATTATTTTCCTTGCTTTGGGTAATCATGTGGACAATCCGGTCAGATAAAATAGCAGCAATATTCAGATTTTTGTCCCCCATCAGCACATAATATAGCACAGCCCTCTCGACATTAACATCACTTTTGTTCGTAGAAGGAATAACGGTTGCATTCACAAAAGTGTGCCAGCTGATAGCCTCACCAGTAAGGCTGAGCCTAGTAAATTTTTCGGGTACATTTGAGACCCGGCCTAAATTTCCATTCAGAGAATGGACTGGTGATCTTTTCCCGAACTTCATCAGCTATGAGGGGCATTTCTTCCCGATAATACCCTTCTGTCGGCTGCATCAAATTGAATAGTCGGGCAAACTCGCACTCAGCCGTAGGGTCATACGAAGTTTGTAGGAATTCTTCAATTGTCGCCGCATCAAATGGCACTTCCTTCCCTCTCACCCAACTCTTCCGGGTGGCATTGACCATGTTCTTATCAGCATTGGCTATAAATTCTCTGAGAATGCGCCCAGAACTGTCTTGTGGAAAAGTGACCAATGTCCTCCAGTGCCTCCTTTGAATTACCGAATAAATGTTATCAAAAAGTAGGAGACTCCCCAAATCGAATCCCCTTTCCTTGATTACATTTTTATTCAGCAGTTTAGTTTCATAAACTTCCTGCTTTTCAGCGGACAGAAATCTTCTGGGATCAAAATTTGTGCGGGGTCTTTTCGCAGCAGCTGACCCTTCGGTACCCTTTTTCATTCTTTTCTCCTGAAACTCAGAAAAGTTCCCAATACATGTGCACAACAAATATTATCAGCAGACAGATTCAGTTCATATCATTATTCAGCTCAATTCCCAGATTTAATTTCAACCATCTACTCAAATAAACAATCCCAACCCCATTAATCATTCCAAGCAATAGTTGTATCTCTCCAATCCATACCACACAACAAAATATCATGCCTTAAAACAGTTCATGCCACGTATCATGCCTTTAAATACTTCATTCCACATGCATATTAAGCAGTTAAACACATTCATACCACAT
>JAVKPL010003489.1:0-19728 GCA_032173675.1 Gastrolobium villosum
GTCAGTTATAAAGTGATGAGGGCTGTTACGTGTGGAGTTATGTTATTCAGATCAATGAAGAGGATTGCGATGCGGGATGAAACTTGGATGATATTAATGAGTTAGTTATAAAGTAATGAGGCTGTTATGTGTGGAGTTATGTTATTTATATCAATGATTAATGAGTCAGTTATAAAGTAATGAGGCTGTTACGTGTGGAGTTATGTTATTCAGATCAATGAAGAGGATTGCGATGCGGGATGAAACTTGGATGATATTAATGAGTTAGTTATAAAGTAATGAGGCTGTTATGTGTGGAGTTATGTTATTCATATCAATGATTAATGAGTCAGTTATAAAGTAATGAGGCTGTTACGTGTGGAGTTATGTTATTCAGATCAATGAAGAGGATTGCGATGCGGGATGAAACTTGGATGATATTAATGAGTTAGTTATAAAGTAATGAGGCTGTTATGTGTGGAGTTATGTTATTCATATCAATGATTAATGAGTCAGTTATAAAGTAATGAGGCTGTTACGTGTGGAGTTATGTTATTCAGATCAATGAAGAGGATTGCGATGCGGGATGAAACTTGGATGATATTAATGAGTTAGTTATAAAGTAATGAGGCTGTTATGTGTGGAGTTATGTTATTCATATCAATGATTAATGAGTCAGTTATAAAGTAATGAGACTGTTACGTGTGGAGTTATGTTATTCAGATCAATGAAGAGGATTGCGATGCGGGATGAAACTTGGATGATATTAATGAGTTAGTTATAAAGTAATGAGGCTGTTATGTGTGGAGTTATGTTATTCATATCAATGATTAATGAGTCAGTTATAAAGTAATGAGGCTGTTACGTGTGGAGTTATGTTATTCAGATCAATGAAGAGGATTGCGATGCGGGATGAAACTTGGATGATATTAATGAGTTAGTTATAAAGTAATGAGGCTGTTATGTGTGGAGTTATGTTATTCATATCAATGATTAATGAGTCAGTTATAAAGTAATGAGGCTGTTACGTGTGGAGTTAAGTTATTCAGATCAATGAAGAGGATTGCGATGCGGGATGAAACTTGGATGATATTAATGAGTTAGTTATAAAGTAATGAGGCTGTTATGTGTGGAGTTATGTTATTCATATCAATGATTAATGAGTCAGTTATAAAGTAATGAGGCTGTTACGTGTGGAGTTATGTTATTCAGATCAATGAAGAGGATTGCGATGCGGGATGAAACTTGGATGATATTAATGAGTTAGTTATAAAGTAATGAGGCTGTTATGTGTGGAGTTATGTTATTCATATCAATGATTAATGAGTCAGTTATAAAGTAATGAGGCTGTTACGTGTGGAGTTATGTTATTCAGATCAATGAAGAGGATTGCGATGCGGGATGAAACTTGGATGATATTAATGAGTTAGTTATAAAGTAATGAGGCTGTTATGTGTGGAGTTATGTTATTCATATCAATGATTAATGAGTCAGTTATAAAGTAATGAGGCTGTTACGTGTGGAGTTATGTTATTCAGATCAATGAAGAGGATTGCGATGCGGGATGAAACTTGGATGATATTAATGAGTTAGTTATAAAGTAATGAGGCTGTTATGTGTGGAGTTATGTTATTCATATCAATGATTAATGAGTCAGTTATAAAGTAATGAGGCTGTTACGTGTGGAGTTATGTTATTCAGATCAATGAAGAGGATTGCGATGCGGGATGAAACTTGGATGATATTAATGAGTTAGTTATAAAGTAATGAGGCTGTTATGTGTGGAGTTATGTTATTCATATCAATGATTAATGAGTCAGTTATAAAGTAATGAGGCTGTTACGTGTGGAGTTAAGTTATTCAGATCAATGAAGAGGATTGCGATGCGGGATGAAACTTGGATGATATTAATGAGTTAGTTATAAAGTAATGAGGCTGTTATGTGTGGAGTTATGTTATTCATATCAATGATTAATGAGTCAGTTATAAAGTAATGAGGCTGTTACGTGTGGAGTTATGTTATTCAGATCAATGAAGAGGATTGCGATGCGGGATGAAACTTGGATGATATTAATGAGTTAGTTATAAAGTAATGAGGCTGTTATGTGTGGAGTTATGTTATTCATATCAATGATTAATGAGTCAGTTATAAAGTAATGAGGCTGTTACGTGTGGAGTTAAGTTATTCAGATCAATGAAGAGGATTGCGATGCGGGATGAAACTTGGATGATATTAATGAGTTAGTTATAAAGTAATGAGGCTGTTATGTGTGGAGTTATGTTATTCATATCAATGATTAATGAGTCAGTTATAAAGTAATGAGGCTGTTACGTGTGGAGTTATGTTATTCAGATCAATGAAGAGGATTGCGATGCGGGATGAAACTTGGATGATATTAATGAGTTAGTTATAAAGTAATGAGGCTGTTATGTGTGGAGTTATGTTATTCATATCAATGATTAATGAGTTGGAGTTAAGTTATTCAGATCAATGAAGAGGATTGCGATGCGGGATGAAACTTGGATGATATTAATGAGTTAGTTATAAAGTAATGAGGCTGTTATGTGTGGAGTTATGTTATTCATATCAATGATTAATGAGTCAGTTATAAAGTAATGAGGCTGTTACGTGTGGAGTTATGTTATTCAGATCAATGAAGAGGATTGCGATGCGGGATGAAACTTGGATGATATTAATGAGTTAGTTATAAAGTAATGAGGCTGTTATGTGTGGAGTTATGTTATTCATATCAATGATTAATGAGTCAGTTATAAAGTAATGAGGCTGTTACGTGTGGAGTTATGTTATTCAGATCAATGAAGAGGATTGCGATGCGGGATGAAACTTGGATGATATTAATGAGTTAGTTATAAAGTAATGAGGCTGTTATGTGTGGAGTTATGTTATTCATTGATTGATATTAATGAGTCAGTTATAAAGTAATGAGGCTGTTATGTGTGGAGTAATGAGGCTGTCATGTGTGGAGTTATGTTATTCATTGATTGATATTAATGAGTCAGTTATAAAGTAATGAGGTTGTTATGTGTGGAGTTATGTTATTCATATCAATGATTAATGAGTCAGTTATAAAGTAATGAGGCTGTTATGTGTGGAGTTATGTTATTCAGATCAATGAAGAAATTCTCCACGAAATCCAATGAAACTTGGATGGGATGTTGGATATATTTAAGTATGGACGCCTGCAAAGAAACCAGATCAAAATTCGATGCCGGGGTATGCTTTTCCATTTTTTCGGATTTTCTCAATTTTCGCCTGTTCAGGGATCGATAAAAAATATTTCAGGCCCCGAAAAAGTGGTCTAAACGATGGAATTTGGCAAAAATAGGGTGGGCGTAACGATTCTCTGTTAGTCTTGATCGGATGGCCACCCTCTACAAATTGGGCCTTCTTCCTCCTCGCAAAAAAAGTGGTCTACTTGTGCAAAATTGGCAAATGCATATAAGCCTATTACATATGGGGGGAGCAGGCATCATCCGCTCCAAAAATTCATTAGAAATCAATCCTTCCATGAAATCCGATGAAACTTGGAGGGAGGGGGGTGGGGTGGGGGATCTGTTTAAGCATGGATGCTTGCAAAAAACCAGATCAAAATTCGATGCCTGGGTACGATTTTCCATTTTTTTTCAGATTTTCTCAAATTACGCCTCTTGAAAAATTAATAATAAATTAATCCCACTCGGAAAAATCATGAAACTTTGGGAACAGTAAGATATGGTTTTTCCAAGCATGCATGCAAAAAATCATACCGGAATTCAATTTCTAGGTCCGAATTTGGACTTCTTCCTCCTCAGAAAAAAGGTATCTAGTTGAACGAAACTGGCAACTGCATGTAAGGCTATTATATATATACACATATATTGGGGGAGCAGGCATCATCCGCTCCAAAAATTCATTAGAAATCAATCCTTCCATGAAATCCGATGAAACTTGGAGGGAGGGGGGTGGGGTGGGGTGGGGGATCTGTTTAAGCATGGATGCTTGCAAAAAACCAGATCAAAATTCGATGCCTGGGTACGATTTTCCATTTTTTTTTCAGATTTTCTCAAATTACGCCTCTTGAAAAATTAATAATAAAATTAATCCCACTCGGAAAAATCATGAAACTTTGGGAACAGTAAGATATGGTTTTTCCAAGCATGCATGCAAAAAATCATACCGGAATTCAATTTCTAGGTCCGAATTTGGGCGTCTTCCTCCTCAGAAAAAAAGGTTTCTAGTTGAACGAAACTGGCAACTGCATGTAAGGCTATTATATATATATATATATATATATACACATATATTGGGGGAGCAGGCATCATCCGCTCCAAAAATTCATTAGAAATCAATTCTTCCATGATGGATCGTTGATCTTGTGGAGTCACCCGGATGAATCACGACCGAACAAGTTGTGAAAGGAATCTTGACGGCGGCGAGGCTGGTTCTTCATGGTCTCGATCATGCCTAGCGAGGTGGACATGGCGCTACCCGGTGCTTCATTCGCGCGCATGCCTTACGCAATGCGGGTGGTGGTTCGTTTGGTGGTGTTGGGTCGCGCTGAGCGCGAGGGCGTGTGAGTGGTGGCTGGGTTGTTTGTGTTGGCCGGCTCCATGCTTGTGCGTCGAACATGGATTCCGAAGAAGATTTTTGATGGAAAATGGATTCCGTCGAACATTTTTGACGGAAAATGAATTCCGTCGAAAACGGATGAATAAAATAAATGCAAAAGAAATTGATTTTATGAATTTTTTCGACAGAAAAAGAATTTCGTCGAAAACGGAATAATAAAATAAATGCAAAAGAAATTGATTTTTTGAAGTTTTTCGAAGGAAAATGGATTCCGTAGAAGATTTTTGAGGGAAAATGGATTCCGTCGAAGATTTTTGACGGAAAATGAATTCCGTCGAAAACGGATGAATAAAATAAATGCAAAAGAAATCGACTTTATGAAGTTTTTCGACGCAAAATAGATTTCGTCGAAGATTTTTGACGAAAAATGTTTTCCGTCGAAAACGGATTAATAAGATAAATGCAAAAGAAATTGATTTTGTGAAATTTTTTTACGGAAAATGAATTCCGTCGAAAACGGATGAATAAAATAAATGCAAAAGAAATTGATTTTGTGAAGTTTTTCGACGGAAAATGGATTCCGTCGAAGATTTTTGACAGAAAATGAATTCCGTCGAAAATGGATGAATAAAATAAATGCAAAAGAAATTGATTTTATGAAGTTTTTCGACGAAAAATGGATTCCGTCGAAGATTTTTGACGAAAAATGTATTCCGTCGAAAACGGATGACTAAAATAAATGCAAAAGAAATTGATTGTGAAGTTTTTCGACGGAAAAAGGATTTCGTCGAAAACGGATTAATAAAATAAATGCAAAGAAAATTGATTTTGTTAGTTTTTCGACGCAAAATGGATTCCGTCGAAGATTTTTGACGGAAAATGTATTCCGTCGAAAATGGATGAATAAAATAAATGCAAAAGAAATTGGTTTTATGAAGTTTTTCGACGTAAAACGGATTCCTTCGAAAACGGATGAATAAAATAAATTCAAAAGAAATTGATTTTGTGAAGTTTTTCGACAGAAAACAAATTCCGACGAAAACAGATGAATAAAGTAAATGCAAAAGAAATTGATTATGTGCAGTTTTTTGACGGAAAATGGATTCCATCGAAGATTTTTGACGGAAAATGAATTCCATCGAAAACGGATGAATAAAATAAATGCAAAAGAAATTGATTTTGTGAAGTTTTTCGACGGAAAATGGATTACGTCGAAGATTTTTTACGGAAAATGTATTCCGTCGAAAATGGATGAATAAAATAAAAGCAAAAGAAATTGATTTTGTGAAGTTTTTCGACGGAAAATGGATTCCGTCGAAGATTTTTGACAGAAAATGTATTTCGTCCAAAATGAATGAATTAAATTAGTGCAAAAGAAATTGATTTTGTGAAGTTTTTCAACGGAAAATGAATTCCGTCGAACATGGATTAAAAAAATAAAACTAAAAGAAATTGATTTTTTGAAGTTTTTCGACGGAAAATGGATTCCGAAGAAGATTTTTGATGGAAAATGGATTCAGTCGAAGATTTTTGACGGAAAATGAATTCCGTCGAAAACGGATGAATAAAATAAATGAAAAGAAATTGATTTTGGGAAGTTTTTCGACGGAAAATGGATTCCGTCGAAGATTTTTGACGGAAAATGAATTCCGTCGAAAATGGATGAATAAAATAAATGCAAAAGAAATTGATTTTAATAAAATAAATGCAAAAGAAATTGATTTTTTTTTCGACGGAAAATGGATTCCGTCGAAGATTTTTGACGGAAAATGAATTCCGTCGAAAATGGATGAATAAAATAAATGCAAAAGAAATTGATTTTGTGAAGTTTTTCGACAGATAAGGAATTTCGTCGAAAACGGAATAATAAAATAAATGCAAAAGAAATTGATTTTTTGAAGTTTTTCGACGGAAAATGGATTCCGTAGAAGATTTTTGATGGAAAATGGATTCCGTCGAAGATTTTTGACGGAAAATGAATTCCGTCGAAAACGGATGAATAAAATAAATGCAAAAGAAATTGACTTTATGAAGTTTTTCGACGCAAAATAGATTTCGTTGAAGATTTTTGACGAAAAATGTTTTCCGTCGAAAACGGATTAATAAAATAAATGCAAAAGAAATTGATTTTGTGAAGATTTTTGACGGAAAATGAATTCCGTCGAAAACGGATGAATAAAATAAATGCAAAAGAAATTGATTTTGCGAAGTTTTTCGACGGAAAATGGGTTCTGTCGAGGATTTTTGACAGAAAATGAATTCCGTCGAAAATGGATGAATAAAATAAATGCAAAAGAAATTGATTTTATGAAGTTTTTCGTCGAAAAATGGATTCCGTCGAAGATTTTTGACGAAAAATGTATTCCGTCGAAAACGGATGACTAAAATAAATGCAAAAGAAATTGATTGTGAAGTTTTTCGACGGAAAAAGGATTTCGTCGAAAATGGATTAATAAAATAAATGCAAAGAAAATTAATTTTGTGAGTTTTTCGACGCAAAATGGATTCCGTCGAAGATTTTTGACGGAAAATGTATTCAGTCGAAAATGGATGAATTAAATTAATGCAAAAGAAATTTATTTTGTGAAGTTTTTCAACGGAAAATAAATTCCGTCGAAAATGGATGAATAAAATAAATGCAAAAGAAATTGATATTGTGAAATTTTTCGATGGAAAACGGATTCCGTCGAAAATGGATGAATAAAATAAATGCAAAAGAAATTGATTTTAAGAAGTTTTTCGACGAAAAATGGATTCCGTCGAAGATTTTTGACGGAAAATGAATTCCGTTGAAAATGGATGAATAAAATAAATGCAAAAGAAATTGATTTTATTAATTTTTTGATGAAAAATGGATTTCGTTGAGGATTTTTGACGAAAAATGTATTCCGTCGAAAACGGATGAATAAAATAAATTCAAAAGAAATTGATTTTGTGAAGTTTTTCGATGGAAAATGGATTCCGTCGAAGATTTTTGACGGAAAATGAATTCCGTCGAAAATGGATGAATAAAATAAATGCAAAAGAAATTGATTTTGTGAAGTTTTTCGACGAAAAATGGATTCCGTTGAAGATTTTTGACGAAAAATGTATTCCGTCGAAAACGGATGAATAAAATAAATGCAAAAGAAATTGATTTTTTGAAGATTTTTGACGGAAAATGAATTAAATAAATTCCGTCGAAGATTTTTGACTAAAAATGTATTCCGTCGAAAATGGATGAATAAAATAAAAGCAAAAGAAATTCATTTTGTGAAGTTTCTCGATGGAAAAAGACTTTCGTCGAAAACGGATTAATAAAATAAATGCAAAAGAAATTGATTTTGTGAAGTTTTTCGACGGAAAATGGATTCCGTCGAAGATTTTGGACGGAGAATGAATTCCGTCGAAAATGGATTAATAAAATAAATGTAAAAGAAATTGATTTTTGAAGTTTTTCGACGGAAAATGGATTGCGTAGAAGATTTTTGATGGAAAATGGATTCCGTCGAAGATTTTTGACGGAAAATGAATTCGGTCGAAAATGGATGAATAAAATAAATGCAAAAGAAATTGATTTTATGAAGTTTTTCGACGTAAAACGGATTACTTCGAAAACGGATGAATAAAATAAATTCAAAAGAAATTGATTTTGTGAAGTTTTTCGACAGAAAACAAATTCCGACGAAAACAGATGAATAAAGTAAATG
This sequence comes from Gastrolobium villosum, assembly GCA_032173675.1. Classification (NCBI taxonomy): domain Eukaryota; kingdom Viridiplantae; phylum Streptophyta; class Magnoliopsida; order Fabales; family Fabaceae; genus Gastrolobium; species Gastrolobium villosum. The sequence continues at coordinate 8,239 of JAVKPL010003489.1, forward strand.
CAAAAGAAATTGATTATGTGCAGTTTTTCGACGGAAAATGGATTCCATCGAAGATTTTTGACGGAAAATGAATTCCATCGAAAACGGATGAATAAAATAAATGCAAAAGAAATTGATTTTGTGAAGTTTTTCGACGGAAAATGGATTCTGTCGAAGATTTTTTACGGAAAATGTATTCCGTCGAAAATGGATGAATAAAATAAATGCAAAAGAAATTCATTTTGTGAAGTTTTTCGACGGAAAATGGATTCCGTCGAAGATTTTTGACAGAAAATGTATTTCGTCCAAAATGAATGAATTAAATTAGTGCAAAAGAAATTTATTTTGTGAAGTTTTTCAACGGAAAATGAATTCCATCGAACATGGATTAAAAAAATAAAACTAAAAGAAATTGATTTTTTGAAGTTTTTCGAAGAAGATTTTTGATGGAAAATGGATTCCGTCGAATATTTTTGACGGAAAATGAATTCCGTCGAAAACGGATGAATAAAATAAATGAAAAGAAATTGATTTTGGGAAGTTTTTCGATGGAAAATGGATTCCGTCGAAGATTTTTGACGGAAAATGAATTCCACCGAAAAAGGATGAATAAAATAAATGCAAAAGAAATTGATTTTGTGAAGTTTTTCGACGGAAAATGGATTCCGTCGAAGATTTTTGACGGAAAATGAATTCCGTCGAAAATGGATGAATAAAATAAATGCAAAAGAAATTGATTTTGTGAAGTTTTTCGACAGATAAGGAATTTCGTCGAAAACGGAATAATAAAATAAATGCAAAAGAAATTGATTTTTTGAAGTTTTTCGACGGAAAATGGATTCCGTAGAAGATTTTTGATGGAAAATGGATTCCGTCGAAGATTTTTGACGGAAAATGAATTCCGTCGAAAACGGATGAATAAAATAAATGCAAAAGAAATTGACTTTATGAAGTTTTTCGACGCAAAATAGATTTCGTTGAAGATTTTTGACGAAAAATGTTTTCCGTCGAAAACGGATTAATAAAATAAATGCAAAAGAAATTGATTTTGTGAAGATTTTTGACGGAAAATGAATTCCGTCGAAAACGGATGAATAAAATAAATGCAAAAGAAATTGATTTTGCGAAGTTTTTCGACGGAAAATGGGTTCTGTCGAGGATTTTTGACAGAAAATGAATTCCGTCGAAAATGGATGAATAAAATAAATGCAAAAGAAATTGATTTTATGAAGTTTTTCGTCGAAAAATGGATTCCGTCGAAGATTTTTGACGAAAAATGTATTCCGTCGAAAACGGATGACTAAAATAAATGCAAAAGAAATTGATTGTGAAGTTTTTCGACGGAAAAAGGATTTCGTCGAAAATGGATTAATAAAATAAATGCAAAGAAAATTAATTTTGTGAGTTTTTCGACGCAAAATGGATTCCGTCGAAGATTTTTGACGGAAAATGTATTCAGTCGAAAATGGATGAATTAAATTAATGCAAAAGAAATTTATTTTGTGAAGTTTTTCAACGGAAAATAAATTCCGTCGAAAATGGATGAATAAAATAAATGCAAAAGAAATTGATATTGTGAAATTTTTCGATGGAAAACGGATTCCGTCGAAAATGGATGAATAAAATAAATGCAAAAGAAATTGATTTTAAGAAGTTTTTCGACGAAAAATGGATTCCGTCGAAGATTTTTGACGGAAAATGAATTCCGTTGAAAATGGATGAATAAAATAAATGCAAAAGAAATTGATTTTATTAATTTTTTGATGAAAAATGGATTCCGTTGAGGATTTTTGACGAAAAATGTATTCCGTCGAAAACGGATGAATAAAATAAATTCAAAAGAAATTGATTTTGTGAAGTTTTTCGATGGAAAATGGATTCCGTCGAAGATTTTTGACGGAAAATGAATTCCGTCGAAAATGGATGAATAAAATAAATGCAAAAGAAATTGATTTTGTGAAGTTTTTCGACGAAAAATGGATTCCGTTGAAGATTTTTGACGAAAAATGTATTCCGTCGAAAACGGATGAATAAAATAAATGCAAAAGAAATTGATTTTGTGAAGATTTTGGACGGAAAATGAATTCCGTCGAAAATGGATGAATAAAATAAATGCAAAAGAAATTGATTTTTTGAAGATTTTCGATGGAAAATGAATTCCGTCGAAGATTTTTGACTAAAAATGTATTCCGTCGAAAATGGATGAATAAAATAAAAGCAAAAGAAATTCATTTTGTGAAGTTTCTCGATGGAAAAAGACTTTCGTCGAAAACGGATTAATAAAATAAATGCAAAAGAAATTGATTTTGTGAAGTTTTTCGACGGAAAATGGATTCCGTCGAAGATTTTGGACGGAGAATGAATTCCGTCGAAAATGGATTAATAAAATAAATGTAAAAGAAATTGATTTTTGAAGTTTTTCGACGGAAAATGGATTCCGTAGAAGATTTTTGATGGAAAATGGATTCCGTCGAAGATTTTTGACGGAAAATGAATTCGGTCGAAAATGGATGAATAAAATAAATGCAAAAGAAATTGATTTTATGAAGTTTTTCGACGTAAAACGGATTACTTCGAAAACGGATGAATAAAATAAATTCAAAAGAAATTGATTTTGTGAAGTTTTTCGACAGAAAACAAATTCCGACGAAAACAGATGAATAAAGTAAATGCAAAAGAAATTGATTATGTGCAGTTTTTCGACGGAAAATGGATTCCATCGAAGATTTTTGACGGAAAATGAATTCCATCGAAAACGGATGAATAAAATAAATGCAAAAGAAATTGATTTTGTGAAGTTTTTCGACGGAAAATGGATTCTGTCGAAGATTTTTTACGGAAAATGTATTCCGTCGAAAATGGATGAATAAAATAAATGCAAAAGAAATTGATTTTGTGAAGTTTTTCGACGGAAAATGGATTCCGTCGAAGAAGATTTTTGACAGAAAATGTATTTCGTCCAAAATGAATGAATTAAATTAGTGCAAAAGAAATTTATTTTGTGAAGTTTTTCAACGGAAAATGAATTCCATCGAACATGGATTAAAAAAATAAAACTAAAAGAAATTGATTTTTTGAAGTTTTTCGACGGAAAATGGATTCCGAAGAAGATTTTTGATGGAAAATGGATTCCGTCGAAGATTTTTGACGGAAAATGAATTCCGTCGAAAACGGATGAATAAAATAAATGAAAAGAAATTGATTTTGGGAAGTTTTTCGATGGAAAATGGATTCCGTCGAAGATTTTTGACGGAAAATGAATTCCACCGAAAAAGGATGAATAAAATAAATGCAAAAGAAATTGATTTTGTGAAGTTTTTCGACGGAAAATGGATTCCGTCGAAGATTTTTGACGGAAAATGAATTCCGTCGAAAATGGATGAATAAAATAAATGCAAAAGAAATTGATTTTGTGAAGTTTTTCGACAGAAAGGAATTTCGTCGAAAACGGAATAATAAAATAAATGCAAAAGAAATTGATTTTTTGAAGTTTTTCGACGGAAAATGGATTCCGTAGAAGATTTTTGATGGAAAATGGATTCCGTCGAAGATTTTTGACGGAAAATGAATTCCGTCGAAAACGGATGAATAAAATAAATGCAAAAGAAATTGATTTTGCGAAGTTTTTCGACGGAAAATGGGTTCTGTCGAGGATTTTTGACAGAAAATGAATTCCGTCGAAAATGGATGAATAAAATAAATGCAAAAGAAATTGATTTTATGAAGTTTTTCGACGGAAAATGGATTCCGTCGAAGATTGGATTAAAATAAATGCAAAAGAAATTGATTTTGTGAAGTTTTTTGACGGAAAATGAATTCCGTCGAAAACGGATGACTAAAATAAATGCAAAAGAAATTGATTGTGAAGTTTTTCGACGGAAAAAGGATTTCGTCGAAAATGGATTAATAAAATAAATGCAAAGAAAATTGATTTTGTGAGTTTTTCGACGCAAAATGGATTCCGTCGAAGATTTTGACGGAAAATGTATTCCGTCGAAAATGGATGAATTAAATTAATGCAAAAGAAATTTATTTTGTGAAGTTTTTCAACGGAAAATAAATTCCGTCGAAAATGGATGAATAAAATAAATGCAAAAGAAATTGATATTGTGAAATTTTTCGATGGAAAACGGATTCCGTCGAAAATGGATGAATAAAATAAATGCAAAAGAAATTGATTTTAAGAAGTTTTTCGACGAAAAATGTATTCCGTCGAAGATTTTTGACGGAAAATGAATTCCGTTGAAAATGGATGAATAAAATAAATGCAAAAGAAATTGATTTTATTAATTTTTCGATGAAAAATGGATTCCGTTGAGGATTTTTGACGAAAAATGTATTCCGTCGAAAACGGATGAACAAAATAAATGCAAAAGAAATTGATTTTGTGAAGTTTTTAGACGGAAAATGGATTCCGTCGAAGATTTTTGATGGAAAATGAATTCCGTCGAAAATGGATGAATAAAATAAATGCAAAAGAAATTGATTTTATGAAGTTTTTCGACGAAAAATGGATTCCGTTGAAGATTTTTGACGAAAAATGTATTCCGTCGAAAACGGATGAATAAAATAAATGCAAAAGAAATTGATTTTGTGAAGATTTTGGACGGAAAATGAATTCCGTCGAAAATGGATGAATAAAATAAATGCAAAAGAAATTGATTTTTTGAAGATTTTCGATGGAAAATGAATTCCGTCGAAGATTTTGACAAAAAATGTATTCCGTCGAAAACGGATGAATATAATAAAAGCAAAAGAAATTCATTTTGTGAAGTTTCTCGATGGAAAAAGACTTTGGTCGAAAACGGATTAATAAAATAAATGCAAAAGAAATTGATTTTGTGAAGTTTTTCGACGGAAAATGGATTCCGTCGAAGATTTTGGACGGAGAATGAATTCCGTCGAAAATGGATTAATAAAATAAATGTAAAAGAAATTGATTTTTGAAGTTTTTCGACGTAAAACGGATTCCTTCGAAAACGGATGAATAAAATAAATTCAAAAGAAATTGATTTTGTGAAGTTTTTCGACAGAAAACAAATTCCGACGAAAACAGATGAATAAAGTAAATGCAAAAGAAATTGATTATGTGCAGTTTTTCGACGGAAAATGGATTCCATTGAAGATTTTTGATGGAAAATGAATTCCGTCGAAAACGGATGAATAAAATAAATGAAAAGAAATTGATTTTGGGAAGTTTTTCGACGGAAAATGGATTCCGTCGAAGATTTTTGACGGAAATTGAATTCCACCGAAAAAGGATGAATAAAATAAATGCAAAAGAAATTGATTTTGTGAAGTTTTTCGACGGAAAATGGATTCCGTCGAAGATTTTTGACGGAAAATGAATTCCGTCGAAAATGGATGAATAAAATAAATGCAAAAGAAATTGATTTTGTGAAGTTTTTCGACGGAAAATGGATTCCGTCGAAGATTTTTGACGGAAAATGAATTCCGTCGAAAATGGATGAATAAAATAAATGCAAAAGAAATTGATTTTGTGAAGTTTTTCGACAGATAAGGAATTTCGTCGAAAACGGAATAATAAAATAAATGCAAAAGAAATTGATTTTTTGAAGTTTTTCGACGGAAAATGGATTCCGTAGAAGATTTTTGATGGAAAATGGATTCCGTCGAAGATTTTTGACGGAAAATGAATTCCGTCGAAAACGGATGAATAAAATAAATGCAAAAGAAATTGACTATATGAAGTTTTTCGACGCAAAATAGATTTCGTTGAAGATTTTTGACGAAAAATGTTTTCCGTCGAAAACGGATTAATAAAATAAATGCAAAAGAAATTGATTTTGTGAAGATTTTTGACGGAAAATGAATTCCGTCGAAAACGGATGAATAAAATAAATGCAAAAGAAACTGATTTTGCGAAGTTTTTCGACGGAAAATGGGTTCTGTCGAGGATTTTTGACAGAAAATGAATTCCGTCGAAAATGGATGAATAAAATAAATGCAAAAGAAATTGATTTTATGAAGTTTTTCGTCGAAAAATGGATTCTGTCGAAAATGGATGAATAAAATAAATGCAAAAGAAATTGTCGAAGATTTTTGACGAAAAATGTATTCCGTCGAAAACGGATGACTAAAATAAATGCAAAAGAAATTGATTGTGAAGTTTTTCGACGGAAAAAGGATTTCGTCGAAAATGGATTAATAAAATAAATGCAAAGAAAATTGATTTTGTGAGTTTTTCGACGCAAAATGGATTCCGTCGAAGATTTTTGACGGAAAATGTATTCCGTCGAAAATGGATGAATTAAATTAATGCAAAAGAAATTTATTTTGTGAAGTTTTTCAACGGAAAATAAATTCCGTCGAAAATGGATGAATAAAATAAATGCAAAAGAAATTGATATTGTGAAATTTTTCGATGGAAAACGGATTCCGTCGAAAATGGATGAATAAAATAAATGCAAAAGAAATTGATTTTAAGAAGTTTTTCGACGAAAAATGTATTCCGTCGAAGATTTTTGACGGAAAATGAATTCCGTTGAAAATGGATGAATAAAATAAATGCAAAAGAAATTGATTTTATTAATTTTTCGATGAAAAATGGATTCCGTTGAGGATTTTTGACGAAAAATGTATTCCGTCGAAAACGGATGAACAAAATAAATGCAAAAGAAATTGATTTTGTGAAGTTTTTAGACGGAAAATGGATTCCGTCGAAGATTTTTGATGGAAAATGAATTCCGTCGAAAATGGATGAATAAAATAAATGCAAAAGAAATTGATTTTATGAAGTTTTTCGACGAAAAATGGATTCCGTTGAAGATTTTTGACGAAAAATGTATTCCGTCGAAAACGGATGAATAAAATAAATGCAAAAGAAATTGATTTTGTGAAGATTTTGGACGGAAAATGAATTCCGTCGAAAATGGATGAATAAAATAAATGCAAAAGAAATTGATTTTTTGAAGATTTTCGATGGAAAATGAATTCCGTCGAAGATTTCTGACAAAAAATGTATTCCGTCGAAAATGGATGAATAAAATAAAAGCAAAAGAAATTCATTTTGTGAAGTTTCTCGATGGAAAAAGACTTTGGTCGAAAACGGATTAATAAAATAAATGCAAAAGAAATTGATTTTGTGAAGTTTTTCGACGGAAAATGGATTCCGTCGAAGATTTTGGACGGAGAATGAATTCCGTCGAAAATGGATTAATAAAATAAATGTAAAAGAAATTGATTTTTGAAGTTTTTCGACGTAAAACGGATTCCTTCGAAAACGGATGAATAAAATAAATTCAAAAGAAATTGATTTTGTGAAGTTTTTCGACAGAAAACAAATTCCGACGAAAACAGATGAATAAAGTAAATGCAAAAGAAATTGATTATGTGCAGTTTTTCGACGGAAAATGGATTCCATTGAAGATTTTTGATGGAAAATGAATTCCGTCGAAAACGGATGAATAAAATAAATGAAAAGAAATTGATTTTGGGAAGTTTTTCGACGGAAAATGGATTCCGTCGAAGATTTTTGACGGAAATTGAATTCCACCGAAAAAGGATGAATAAAATAAATGCAAAAGAAATTGATTTTGTGAAGTTTTTCGACGGAAAATGGATTCCGTCGAAGATTTTTGACGGAAAATGAATTCCGTCGAAAATGGATGAATAAAATAAATGCAAAAGAAATTGATTTTGTGAAGTTTTTCGACAGATAAGGAATTTCGTCGAAAACGGAATAATAAAATAAATGCAAAAGAAATTGATTTTTTGAAGTTTTTCGACGGAAAATGGATTCCGTAGAAGATTTTTGATGGAAAATGGATTCCGTCGAAGATTTTTGACGGAAAATGAATTCCGTCGAAAACGGATGAATAAAATAAATGCAAAAGAAATTGACTATATGAAGTTTTTCGACGCAAAATAGATTTCGTTGAAGATTTTTGACGAAAAATGTTTTCCGTCGAAAACGGATTAATAAAATAAATGCAAAAGAAATTGATTTTGTGAAGATTTTTGACGGAAAATGAATTCCGTCGAAAACGGATGAATAAAATAAATGCAAAAGAAACTGATTTTGCGAAGTTTTTCGACGGAAAATGGGTTCTGTCGAGGATTTTTGACAGAAAATGAATTCCGTCGAAAATGGATGAATAAAATAAATGCAAAAGAAATTGATTTTATGAAGTTTTTCGTCGAAAAATGGATTCCGTCGAAGATTTTTGACGAAAAATGTATTCCGTCGAAAACGGATGATAAAATAAATGCAAAAGAAATTGATTGTGAAGTTTTTCGACGGAAAAAGGATTTCGTCGAAAATGGATTAATAAAATAAATGCAAAGGAAATTGATTTTGTGAGTTTTTCGACGCAAAATGGATTCCGTCGAAGATTTTTGACGGAAAATGTATTCCGTCGAAAATGGATGAATTAAATAAATGCAAAAGAAATTGATTTTGTGAAGTTTTTCGATGAAAAATGGATTCCGTCGAAGATTTTTGACGAAAAATGTATTCCGTCGAAAACGGATGACTAAAATAAATGCAAAAGAAATTGATTGTGAAGTTTTTCGACGGAAAAAGGATTTCGTCGAAAATGGATTAATAAAATAAATGCAAAGGAAATTGATTTTGTGAGTTTTTCGACGCAAAATGGATTCCGTCGAAGATTTTTGACGGAAAATGTATTTAGTCGAAAATGGATGAATTAAATTAATGCAAAAGAAATTTATTTTGTGAAGTTTTTCAACGGAAAATAAATTCCGTCGAAAATGGATGAATAAAATAAATGCAAAAGAAATTGATATTGTGAAATTTTTCGATGGAAAACGGATTCCGTCGAAAATGGATGAATAAAATAAATGCAAAAGAAATTGATTTTAAGAAGTTTTTCGACGAAAAATAGATTCCGTCGAAGATTTTTGACGGAAAACGAATTCCGTTGAAAATGGATGAATAAAATAAATGCAAAAGAAATTGATTTTATTAATTTTTCGATGAAAAATGGATTCCGTTGAGGATTTTTGACGAAAAATGTATTCCGTCGAAAACGGATGAACAAAATAAATGCAAAAGAAATTGATTTTGTGAAGTTTTTAGACGGAAAATGGATTCCGTCGAAGATTTTTGATGGAAAATGAATTCCGTCGAAAATGGATGAATAAAATAAATGCAAAAGAAATTGATTTTATGAAGTTTTTCGACGAAAAATGGATTCCGTTGAAGATTTTTGACGAAAAATGTATTCCGTCGAAAACGGATGAATAAAATAAATGCAAAAGAAATTGATTTTGTGAAGATTTTGGACGGAAAATGAATTCCGTCGAAAATGGATGAATAAAATAAATGCAAAAGAAATTGATTTTTTGAAGATTTTCGATGGAAAATGAATTCCGTCGAAGATTTCTGACAAAAAATGTATTCCGTCGAAAATGGATGAATAAAATAAAAGCAAAAGAAATTCATTTTGTGAAGTTTCTCGATGGAAAAAGACTTTGGTCGAAAACGGATTAATAAAATAAATGCAAAAGAAATTGATTTTGTGAAGTTTTTCGACGGAAAATGGATTCCGTCGAAGATTTTTGACGGAAAATGAATTCCGTCGAAAATGGATTAATAAAATAAATGTAAAAGAAATTGATTTTTGAAGTTTTTCGACGTAAAACGGATTCCTTCGAAAACGGATGAATAAAATAAATTCAAAAGAAATTGATTTTGTGAAGTTTTTCGACAGAAAACAAATTCCGACGAAAACAGATGAATAAAGTAAATGCAAAAGAAATTGATTATGTGCAGTTTTTCGACGGAAAATGGATTCCATTGAAGATTTTTGATGGAAAATGAATTCCGTCGAAAACGGATGAATAAAATAAATGAAAAGAAATTGATTTTGGGAAGTTTTTCGACGGAAAATGGATTCCGTCGAAGATTTTTGACGGAAATTGAATTCCACCGAAAAAGGATGAATAAAATAAATGCAAAAGAAATTGATTTTGTGAAGTTTTTCGACGGAAAATGGATTCCGTCGAAGATTTTTGACGGAAAATGAATTCCGTCGAAAATGGATGAATAAAATAAATGCAAAAGAAATTGATTTTGTGAAGTTTTTCGACAGATAAGGAATTTCGTCGAAAACGGAATAATAAAATAAATGCAAAAGAAATTGATTTTTTGAAGTTTTTCGACGGAAAATGGATTCCGTAGAAGATTTTTGATGGAAAATGGATTCCGTCGAAGATTTTTGACGGAAAATGAATTCCGTCGAAAACGGATGAATAAAATAAATGCAAAAGAAATTGACTATATGAAGTTTTTCGACGCAAAATAGATTTCGTTGAAGATTTTTGACGAAAAATGTTTTCCGTCGAAAACGGATTAATAAAATAAATGCAAAAGAAATTGATTTTGTGAAGATTTTTGACGGAAAATGAATTCCGTCGAAAACGGATGAATAAAATAAATGCAAAAGAAACTGATTTTGCGAAGTTTTTCGACGGAAAATGGGTTCTGTCGAGGATTTTTGACAGAAAATGAATTCCGTCGAAAATGGATGAATAAAATAAATGCAAAAGAAATTGATTTTATGAAGTTTTTCGTCGAAAAATGGATTCCGTCGAAGATTTTTGACGAAAAATGTATTCCGTCGAAAACGGATGACTAAAATAAATGCAAAAGAAATTGATTGTGAAGTTTTTCGACGGAAAAAGGATTTCGTCGAAAATGGATTAATAAAATAAATGCAAAGAAAATTGATTTTGTGAGTTTTTCGACGCAAAATGGATTCCGTCGAAGATTTTTGACGGAAAATGAATTCCGTCGAAAATGGATGAATAAAATAAATGCAAAAGAAATTGATTTTTATTTTGTGAAGTTTTTGACGGAAAATGAATTCCGTCGAAAATGGATGAATAAAATAAATGCAAAAGAAATTGATTTTGTGAAGTTTTTCGACGAAAAATGGATTCCGTTGAATATTTTTGACGAAAAATGTATTCCGTCGAAAACGGATGAATAAAATAAATGCAAAAGAAATTGATTTTGTGAAGATTTTTGACGGAAAATGAATTCCGTCGAAAACGGATGAATAAAATAAATGCAAATGAAATTGATTTTGTGAAGTTTTTCGACGGAAAATGGATTCCGTTGAAGATTTTTGACGAAAAATGTATTCCGTCGAAAACGGATGAATAAAATAAATGCAAAAGAAATTGATTTTGTGAAGATTTTTGACGGAAAATGTATTCCGTCGAAAATGGATGAATAAAATAAATGCAAAAAAAAATTGATTTTGTGAAGTTTTTCGACGGAAAATGGATTCCGTCGAAGATTTTTGATGGAAAATGGATTCCGTCGAATATTTTTGACAGAAAATGAATTCCGCCGAAAACGGATGAAAAGAATAAATGCAAAAGAAATTGATTTTATCAAGTTTTTCGACGAAAATTGTATTCCGTCGAAGATTTTTGACGGAAAATGAATTCCGTCGAAAATGGATGAATAAAATAAATGCAAAAGAAATTGATTTTGTCAAGTTTTTCGATGCAGAAAAA